>CM039675.1:249590460-249825460 GCA_022496015.1 Hordeum marinum | reverse complement strand
GCAACCTTGTATATGCCATCATGGACTTCATCCACAGAGGACTAGCGTTACTCGGGGTAGATCTTCACGAAGTAGGTGATTTCCTTTCCCTTAAAAACTTCTTGGTTCAACTCCACAACACTAAGTAGGAGGCTCCTAAGCAACACCTAATCAATCTAGGAGGTACCACCCTCCAAAAGGCAATAGATTTGGTAAGTATGATGAACTCCTTGCTCTTGTGATTCAAAACATAGTCTCCACAACACTCAATCACTTTCTCGCAGATTTGGCATGGGTAGAAGAAATTTATTGGGTGGAAAGCAACTTGGGGAGGCTAGAAATCAAGATCCATATGGTTGGAGTGGATGATCTTGATCCCAACACATGAGTAGGTGGCTCTCTCTCAGAAAAATGGATGGGGCAAGTGTTTGTATGTTTTGAGTGGTCCTACGCGAGAGAGATGGTGGAGGGGCATATATAGGCATCCCCAAAAATCCAACCGTTACAACATTATTGCCCAACTCAGTGAAACCGAAGTGAAAACTCGGTTGCACCGACTAGCGCAAAATGTTGCAACTTTTGGCGTTTCTGTGAGACCGATATATAAATCTTGGTGGGACCGAGTTGGCTAACCTAGGCTGTTTCGAAATCTCGATGTCACCGATTCCTAAAAAATGGAAGTTCCAATTTTGAGAAATGGGACAACGGCAGGTTGGTCACTGTTTTCGGTTTCACCGAAATTGAAAGTTGGTATCACTGAGAAGCTAGGGTTTGGCATGGGTTATGTCTAAGTCAAAACTCGGTAGGGCTGAATGAGAATTGTTGGTGGCACCGATTTTGGAATTTAGGCTTTGGATAAAGAAGTATTATTGGAGAATGGGTGAGTATTTTTGGTGGCTAATCGCTAAGCACTTCAGCAACGAAATCATCATAATTCCTCATGCCCTTTTGATAGTACTAGATAACCCGTTGCGCCGATGACGCAAAGGCCGAGAGCAAACCAAGTTTTGAAACCATGCGAGTTAGAATATTTAGAGACTATATTCTTTAAACATAAGGAAATAGTTCATAATATTGCATTGATTATTGTTCATAGGCTAAAAGTCATTAAACCAGTTTATGATCAGCAAAACTACATAGAAGAGATGCATCATGTAAATTGCTTCTATCCCCTCACTTGTGGTAATTAAGATATGTAGTCTTTGGCCATCCTCATAATTAAAATTTTCCTTCATGTCTTCCATGCCGATTCTGCAGAATACAATTGTATGATAAATGAATAGGAAAACCAATTGCAGTTGCACAACAAAAACATTTGTGGAAAGAACTTTATAAGGCGACTATTGTCTCGAGTCCTTGTTCCCTTCGACGAACAAGTCTGTGTACGAATACAATTTTAGAACTAAATGCATAAAATGTGCTAGAAATTTAGTTACAAATAATAATCAGATTACCTTAACAAATATTAAGGAAGAGTGTCTTGATTGCATGTTCCATTGGTGTCAAAGATCACCTCATCATCTAAGCACATAGCGGGTATGTTTGGTGTGATGTCACATAGTAGGAATAATGTCTCCCACGTTCTATATCCATCCAAATGGTGTGTCTAGCATTATCAGAGGGTAGGTGGAGGTGTGTCTCCATCGAATCTCATGGGATCGAGTCAGTGCTGGTCTTCGCTGGATCTGTTTGGACCCGGTCTTTATTCATGTTTGTTTGGGTGTGTACATGTTTCATCCTTCTGATTTATGACTTTCTTATGCTTGCCGCTCCAGTGCGCTGCTCCTATGGGGCCTTATCACACCGATTTACTGACTGTGTACTATAACAAGGTTTGTCTGGCTCTGACGAGAAGGAGCGATGACAGCAATCCTCATAATTAAACTTTTCCTTCATGTCTTCCATGCCAATTCTGTAGAATACAATTGTATGATAAATGAATAGGAAAATCAATTGTAGTTGCACAACAAAAACATTTGTGGAAAGAACTTTATAAGGCGACTATTGTCTCGAGTCCTTGTTCCCTTCGATGAACAAGTCTATGTACGAATACAATTATAGAACTGAATGCATAAAATGTGCTAGAAATTTAGTTACAAATAATAATTAGATTACCTTAAAAAATAGTAAGGAAGAGTGTCTTGATTGCATGTTCCATTGGTGTCGAAGATCACCTCATCATCTAAGCACATGGCGGGTATGTTTGGTGTGATGTCACATAGTAGGAATAATGTCTCCCACGTTCTATATCCATCCAAATGGTGTGTCTAGCATTATCGGAGGGCATGTGGAGGTGTGTCTCCGTCGAATCTCATGGGATCGAGTCGGTGTTGGTCTTCACTGGATCTGTTTGGACCCGGTTTATTCATGTTTGTTTGGGTGTGTACATGTTTCATCCTTCTGATTTATGACTTTCTTATGCTTGCCGCTCCAGTGCACTGCTCCTATGGGGCCTTATCACACCGATTTACTGACTGTGTACTATAACAAGGTTTGTCTGGCTCCGACGAGAAGGAGCGATGACAGCAATGCACCTTCAGCTCACCTATAACACCCCGTTACGCCTGGCGGGATCTAGACTGGCCCCACAGACCAACACTCGTCTTTCCTGCACACTTTGTCCTCACTCGTGCGCACCCGGGACCAACTTCCCGGTCGGTCACCCATCCTAGAATCGCTCCAAGCCAAGCACGCTTAACTTTGGAGTTCTTTTCGAGTGGGCTCCCGAAAAAGAAGGAATTCCTTTTTGATATGAGTAGTCTATCATTCCTATTAAGCCAGGCTCTCACATACACCCCCACTCAAAGAAACCGACGTCCTCATCGGCCCATCAGGAATGTTCCCTTTTGGCACACGTATGCACGTCCAGTCCAGCACATGTGCCATGTTGTGCGCCACGACAGGCCACACACACCATGCGCCACATGCCCGTGCACCTGACCCGTGCATGCCCGTGTAACCACAAGGGTCGGCTCTGATACCAATTGTAACACCCCGTTACGCCTGGCGAGATCTAGACTAGCTCCACAGACCAACACTAGTCTTTCCTGCGCACTTTGTCCTCACTCGTGCATACCCGGGACCAACTTCCCGGTCGGTCACCCATCCTAGAATTGGTCCAAGCCAAGCACGCTTAACTTTGGAGTTCTTTTCGAGTGGGCTCCCGGAAAAGAAGGAATTCCTTGTTGATACGAGTAGTCTATCATTCCTATTAAGCCACGCTCTCACATAAAGCTGTCAGGACCCCGATCCTAAGCCATAAGAATCCAGCATGTAACACATCACATCAATTTGCGGTCTCACGCATGGTTATCTCCATGGCTGCCACCTTACCTGGGCTGGGACCATTTGCGTCTTTTGACTCACGTATGTGAATGTGTCGCTAGCATTCAAATGTCAAAGAACCCGGGCCGACATGACTAGTCGTAGAACCTAAGTGGCACATCCGTACAGGGACAGGCATACGTAACCCGACAATGCAGGTGTCGATTTCTAGCGTGTGTAGACGAGTCATAGCAAGCTACAAGGACTCCATTACGCCATGGGACATAAATGTCATCACTACACGTAGACGAGTCGTAGCAGGCTACAGGGACTCCATTACACTGCGAGACATTTCCCCGAAGGGAGAGACACAGCAACAAAGAAGGATACATGCCGGTCAATCAATGTGTCCGGAGCAGTAGCAAGCTACCAAGGCTCGGTGGAAGCACAAAGAGGCAGTTCCCCGTAAAGAGTACTACTAAAGGCATACAACTAGGTGTCGAATCCCATACATACCGTTGCACGTCACACGTATGCACGGCATGCCCGATATGCATAGATACAACTATGGCATCACAACATAACCATACAACATTATAACATTTATTTAGAAGGCTCGGAAGAGCCAATATAATAAGATGTTACAAACAGGGGTCACAAGACCCAACATTCAGAGCATTCAAACAAGCAAGCGGAAGTTAAACATGTCTGGGTACAGACATCTACAAAAGTGGCAGGAGGAGCCTAAAAAGCTACAACGACCCTACCAAAGGCTCCAGACCTCTGTCTGGGATTCCCAAGCTAATCCGGTCAACATCGAACTTCACGTCAAAAATACCACTAATGAGACTGGCGTCTCCTCTGCAAAAACATAAATTAAGCAAATGTGAGTACAAAGGTACTCAGCAAGACTTACATCAGAACCATCTACATATGCATCAGTATCAATGAAGGGGGTTGTGGAGTTTATTGCAGCAAGCCAGCTTTGACTCTTGGCTAACTTATACTACGACTACGAGTAGTATCATTGATGTGGAATAACGCACACGAGTCCACATATTCTCCAATCAATACACTACTATGGATCCACTCCCGTCTCCCTACGAGAAGGCCATACATAGCACTCACGCTTATCTTGCGTATTTTAGAAGTATCCATTTCACTTATCTATGAACCACATAAGTTCTCCAAGTAGTCCATATCTGAGGATGTGGCTATTCGAATAGTTTATTTAACCCTACAGGGGTATACTTATTCACACGCGCTCCCGCCACTTATCACCATGTGCACATAAAAAGGCACCTCGGCAACCTTCAAGCGGAAGCCTAGCAAGGGAGTCGGCCACGACCGTCAACCACACAAGACCCTAGTCCAATTTTATCACCTATTTGAGACTGAACCCGCACGGAAGTCCGGCCGAAGTTTCCGCAACGGCCTCAAATGATGTGCGCGGGGTTCCCAAGCGCACCGTTCGGGTGCCACTTGGTACACCGTGCCACTGTGCCTATACCGCATCACAGTCCACCCCGTCAGGCAGTGCTATGCACGGCCACCAACACTTTTCCTACAAACACCAGAAACTAGTTGCAACTCCTAGACATAGGTCTAGGCGATGAATAAGCCGAGAGGGTCAATTAAGTATCCCAATGTGTGGTAGTATCTTGTCTTGGATAACATACACAAAACTCAGTTCTTAAGGACGGTCCCAATGAGACAACCCGCCATGTACTCCTACATGGCCTCTCATCGCTACCTTTACCAAATCGTGTTCACACACTTAGCTCTCATACAGTAGGACATGAACACATCCATTCCGATTCATCACCCGGATGGATCAGACCCGACATGACACAAGTCTAAGCATAGTAGGCACAGCAAGTAAGCAAGCATGGATGAGTAAGCACAACAAGGCTCAAGCAGTTGCTACTCATGCTATGTGGTTTCAACTATTTACTGTGGCAAAGACAGGTCATGCAAAGTAATGGGTTCAACTACCGAGAACAGGTAACAATTGAATCGTTGTTGTCCTAATGCAATAAAAGAGAGCAGGAGCGAGAGAGTGGGTTCATATCAGTATGCTCAAGGGGGTTTGCTTGCCTGACAGTCCTGAAGATAAAAATTCTCTTCATTTGTGTCAACGGTTACATCGTCGGAACCATCGTCTACCGAGAGGGAATAAGCACCGACAAACAGGAAGGAACGCATTCAATGCAATGCAACAACCATGATGCACGAAATGGCATGTTAAGGAACTGAATCGACCTAGTGCTATAGGTATTCATATTAAGTGAAGTGGAATTCAAATATATACTAAATTCCAACTCCAACACTATTTATTAAATTATCCTAATCATGAAATGTCCTACTTGGTGATGTTAGCTTGCTCAAACATGCATGATCATGGCATAAACGGATTCATTGGATTTTTTGATCATTTTTCATATATAAATTATTTTCATTTGACTTACAGATTATTTTCTATGATTTTTAGAAGTTTTATACATTTTCTGAAAATATTAAATCATTTATTGATTTATTTTAAGTCCAGAGATTCTTTACTGCATCAGCATGATGTCATAGTGACATCAGCAGGTCAAAGGTGTCACCTCAAGTCAAACCTGGTAGTTGGGCCCTACCTATCAATGACACAGTTAATAATAGAGTTTTAAATTAATCTAAATATTAAATTAAAAGGGTCGGGCCCATATGTCACTAGCTAATTAAGTTAATTAAACAAATTATTTTAATCTAACCCAAAGTTTAAACAGGGGCTGGGCCCACCTATCAATGTCTCTAGGGGTGGTCAAAACCGGTTAGAGGAGTCAAACCCGCCGGCGGTTCAACACCGGCGAGGTCGAGACGATGGAGCGGCTCGGAAATGGCCCTCTGGTGGTCATTCAAACAGCAAAGGCCACCTACGGGACGCTCAGGCTCGCACGTATCCAGCAGAGCGCAGGGGAGGTCATGAGGTCGCCGAATGTGTGGCTGGCGACGAGGTATGCGACAGCGATGACTCGGTCGTGCATGAACGCGAGGCTACAAGGCATGAGCGAGCTGGTTCGGGACCTCTATGGCATCAATGGAGCTCCACGAGCTCATCCCCGAGCTCGTACACGTCGGTGGCGGACCACAGCGGCGACAACAACGGCAACTGCGGCGGCCAGAGTTCGTCCATGGTAGGGGGGCTAGCTAGAGGGCGCGCACGAGGGAGAGAGGTTAGGGGAAAGGGGGAGAAGCTCACTGCAAATCAGTCAGCGACCTGATCGGGCTCGGGGACGGCGGAGGCTGGCAAATCGGCGGTGAAGATCCACGGCGGCTGGCGGATTTCGGGCGGCGAGGGGGAGAGACCAGAGAGCAGGAGGAGGGAGAATGAGCTCGGGGGGAAGAGAGGGAGCCTATGGGCATCTCCAAGCGAGGAGATAGACTCGGGGGAGGCCGGGAGGTGGCAAGCAGGAGGTGGCCGCGCCTCCTGTGCGGGCGACACACCATCATCCTCCTTGCAAGGAGGAAGACGACTGGCGCTTGGGCTCTGGTGCGCTGGGCCGGTCTGTTGGCCAGGTAAGACATCTCCCTCTTTTCCTTTCTTTCATTTTTAGTTTCCGTTTTTTTCTACTTCCTGCTTTAAATTTAATTCTGTTTGGGCAAAACTAAAATGCCAAAATTCCTGAAATTATTTATGTGGTATTTTTAGAATATTTACAAACTACACAAAAAGTTTCAGAAAATTTGAAGCAACTAAAATATTTATAGTGCTTTATTAGTGATTTCAGGAACTTTCCTATTTTATTTAATTTACCAAAATAGTTGTTAAAATATAATTCACCCCTGATATGTTGTTGCCAATATTTATCAAAGAGGGGGAACATTTTTGAAGACATTTCTGGTTCTTGAAATTAATTTTTTTTAAGTTTAACCTATTTGAATTTTATTTGAGCTAGGGTTTGATCATCCCCATTTCAGGTTTCATTTGAATTTAAACATGATGCCACGATGCACATGTTGATGTTGATGCAAACAATTTCAAGCAATTTCTAGGGTTGTGACATCGCCCTAGTGTTCGTAGTCGTCGCTAGGTGGTCGACGGACCTGGTTGTAATTTTTATTACCTTTGATGTTCTTCGTACTGCCATTATTGGGGATGAACATGTTAGAACTTTTTCACGCAAAGAAAGTGTATCTTTACCTTTAGCATTATCTTTATAAATCACTAAGCTCCCAAGGGGTAGAATGTCCCTTGTTCACTTGAAGGGTACAATTTGGACCTGGTCATCACACTTGTTTCTGCGGCAATAGATGACTGGGGGCACTCCGGCATGCGTTTTTCTAGTGCCACTCGCTATTCAGGGAGAGCAAACTCTAGGCGTCCATGACAAATTCTCCCCTAAAAAATTCACTGGTCGTGGATTCACCTCCCCTCTTTCTACCGCTCCGGCAATTGCTGGCACGGAGGGGAATCTCGATACCTCCGATCCTGTTAGCAGTTTAGCTTAGCGTTTGTTTAGTCCTTGCTGGTGCGGAGTCCGGGCGAATGGTGGCGCTACTTCTTCGAGTTTGCCTTTCAGGCATTGGTCCTCCTCGAATTTATCTGTATGGACGTAGTCGATGAAGCTCTAATGTAGACTCCTGTCGTCGCCTTGCGGCTATGAGGTTAGGGTTTCTCGTCATGTGGCATGATTTGGTGTCGGGTGCATCAGATCTATGCAAGAGTTTGTAGGATCGAAAGTAGTGCTAGAGGGGTGATTAGACTACTTGACCAATTAAGAATCTACTTTTTCCCAATTTTAAGTCTTGGCAGATTTTAGCATTCCTAGTAAGTCAAGTGTAGGGATGTAAACGGATCAGATTGGATCGGATAATGCTTTTACCATATCCTTTACCAGATTTTCTGTCAGATTCGGAGTGGGGCGTATATTGACCGGATGCGGATTCAGATGCGGATTATATCGGACTACGGATGCGGAGCGGATTCGGAGAGGACTCGGACCAAAAACCAACAAAAATTCGGGTGATAGGTGCAAAAAAATAAACTTATTTGTACTATGCAAACGATATGAAAACAGGTTTTATCCAACCACATTACACTAGAGAGTGGCCAAGCATTTTAAAGTCGTAACTCTTACCAATATGGCAACAATAAACAGTACGAGTAAAATGATGATAGCATTACACTGGTCCAAGATGAAGGTCATACTTAAGAAATACTTAATTCAAAGTTCTTTTGAAGTTTTTATTTATTATAAAAGGTAAGTAGTCTATCAAGTAGAATCCCATAACACGTCATTCACTTCTCTTCAACATGGCGTCTCTTCCAGTCCACTTGTAACATATCATGTGAGAATGATAAAAGACATTTAGATGCTACACTTGACAATCAAAGAATTTCTAGTATAATTGCATACCTAAATTACTTGCTCCTCATGTAGTTGATCATCCACCTATTCAATATCTATTCGTTGATTGTCCTATGTATCAAGAACATGCAAATTTACAGAAAAGATGTTGTCACTTTACAGAAATAAAATAGCAGTAATTCTCAAGAGGTAATGACTAATGAGACATACTTGCTATTTCTCTATGCATCTTAATGTGTTTCAAGAAGACTGATGTCCCATTATTGTTATTTCTCTTTGCTTTGTAAGTGCGGCACTTGCATTTGGCCCATGCTTCCTTAATTTTCTGTCCATTTATCACCACCGTCTTGAAAGTTTTATCAAAATGGTCCCAACATTCAGATGTCGTCTTCTTCGGTTTCTTCCCTGGAAGCTCATCTACTATTGCATCATGATTCTCACCCTTGAGATCAATCACTTCATTCACAACTTGATTGTCATTGCCCAAATTTAGTGACTCTTCATTTTGACTTCCAGCAGGGGGTGATACAACCTTACTTTGGACTGTATTTGCACTTGTTTTTACAAATGTATATCTTTTCCCCAATATCTTTCTTTGACGATCTGTAGAAACATGAACAATATACAAGTTACCAAGCACTTCTTACCGATCAACAGGTTCAATAGCTTACAAGCTGCAGCAAGCAAGGCATTAAATATCACAGATTCAGTGTTCTCTAGTCTATTAAATATTTCAAATGAACCCTACTTGGCTACTAAAACTTAGTGTTCTCAAGCTTATTACACGGCCACACAGGTTTAAATATCAATTAGCTAAGCTAGCTTGTGCACGATATGGATTGGTGATTGCTAAGTGTCAGTTAACACCTACTGTCAAAGTTTCAAAAAAATCAGTTTCGTCCGTTGTAGTACATGTACGTAGTTGTTAAAAAGTTCAGTTTCATCCGTTAGAATTTTCTTAGTGCAAGCGCGTGCATGTGCACGCAGACCGTCATCCTGATGCGAATCGCAATGGTGCACTTGACTTTCCCATCACCGTGTACATCATCGATCACTGCTGCGCCACCCCCGGACGGCCGCACGGTATTGCCAGGAGCCCAGGACTAATCAAAGCCCAGGGCAAGGAGATGTACAACAAGCTAAGTACACAATGCGCATCACCAATGCCCTACACCAACACGTACATGAATACATGGCTATACTTCTAGTAAATCATGAAACGTTGAAGCGAAGTGCTCACCTCCATTAACCGGGCCGTCGCCAGCATCTTTGCCCATAGTGTCGGACAGCAGAATTGCCGGAGAGATGCAGCCGGCCCCTGGTGCTGGCGGCGATGGAGAATACAATGTGCGACAACCACGGCTCACGGCTATGATTGTGATCGTATACTAGGGTACTATTAGGGTTACGGTTGTGTTGTATTTATATGTGCTGATTATAATCCCTAATTAATCATGGATGGGTAATTGTGCTTGTCAATTGGGCTAAATTTGTCGGATAATCCGTATAAAATGCCGGATAATCCATATCTGCCGGATATTACCGATACCATATCTGCTACCATATCCGTCAGATATCCAGTTTACCATAATCCGTATTTGCATCCATATCCTCCGGATTCGTTCACATGCATACCATATCCTTAAAAACGGATTCGGATGCGGATTCGGAACAGAAATTATCCGTATCATTTACATCCCTGGTCAAGTGCACCCTATACATGCATGTCTACGAGTATTGCAACGGAAAGTAAAGACAAGCATCTAAGTAAAGGAAGGGTAGGAAGGTCAAGCAATTTGAAGACACGATGATTTTTTCCCGTGGTTCCGATAGGTGATGCTATCGTACGTCCATGTTTATGTAGTCTTCAACCCACAGAGGGTAACGATCGGAGAGTCCATAGAGGGCTCTACCCACGGAGGGTTCCATGAAGAAGCAACCTTGACCATACCATGATGGCCTATGTCCACGGAGGACTAGCCTAACTTAGGCTAGATATTCATGAAGTAGGCGATCACATTGCCCGTATAAACTTCTTGGTTCACTCCACAACACGAAGTAGGAGGCTCCCAAGCGACACCTAACCAATCTAGGAGGCACCACCCTCCAAAAGGCAATAGGGTCGATAATGTTGATGAACTCTTTGCTCTTGTGCTGCAAGATGATAGACTCCCCAACACACAATAACTCACTCATAGATTTTTCTTTGGTGGAAGAGATTGATTGGGTGGAAAGCAACTTGGGGAGGCTAGAGATAAAGATTCATCTGGTTGGAATGGAATGGCATGATCTCAACACATGAGTAGGTCGCTCTCTCTCAGAAAATCAGTAGATATGAGTGGGGAACTGTTCTGAGTGCTTCACTTGAGAGTGAGTGGTGGTGGAGGGGTATATATAGGCATCTCCAAAAATCCAACCATTACACCTAATAAGTCAGACTCGGTGACATCGATGTGTTAATCTTGGTGGCACCGATGTGTTAATCTCGGTGGTACTGAGTTACCTCAAAGGTAGAAACTTTTGAATCTTGGTGAGACCGATACATAAAACTCGGTTGCACCGATAAGGTAACCAACGGTCAGATTGCCAAACTCGGTGATGCCGATTCAACAAACTCGGTGGGACCGATTTTGTGAATTTGCGTAACAGGAAGTTGGCAACCCAAACTCGGTGGCACCGAAATGGAATAGGTTGCACCGAAGTGACTAGGGTTTGGCTAAGTCTGTTTGAGGTTGGGAATTGGTGGCACCGACTGGGAAGTGTTGCTTGCATCAATTTTGGATATTTGGCTTTGGAAAGACTTTTGAGGAAGAGCTTGTGGGTGTATGTGGTGACTATCACTTGTGCACATATGAGCATTTTGTTCACCAACAGTACCTTACCCCCTTTTGATAGTATTGGCTTTCCTATGGACTCAAAGTGATTTCTCACAAAAGGTAAAATGTAGAGTCCTTTTGCTTGAAGCTTTGCCAATATATTTCCTTGCATCTTCAGGTATTCCACAATCCTTTTGCCAACCCATCATTGATCTTTTCCTGAAACATGCTTAGTGAAGCCATTAGATCAATGACATATATGTTGGTATTAATTACCAAAACCACCAAGGGAGTAAATGTGCTTTCAATCTCCCCCTTTTTGGTAATTGATGACAACATATAGATCAAAGCTTCGACATATGATATAATCAATGAATATAATCGTTGCTTTGAGAAGCATGTGATAAGCAAGAGCTCCCCCTAAATTTGTGCATTATTTTTAAATTTGCATTTGAATGCAAATGCACAATCAATTAGGTACATGGGGCACTTCTTCCATTTCACATACAACTTGGTGGTGTGCGAGAGTAATAAGAGTTAATAACATAGCACAACACAACAAGCAAAGTGAATGATCATCTCATAAGCATCAAAAGGATATGAAATAGTAGCAACACACACAAAAGTGTATGATCAAACACAACCAAAAGTATAAAACAAGCAACCAAAAGAACATTTGGAATAACATTTGGTCTTTTGAAAAAACAGCAATAAAAACTAGACGCTCTCTCACTCGAAGCCTAAAGATATATATACAACTTCTCCCCCTTTGGCAACAAGTTACCAAAAAGTTCGAAGAGATATAGCTAATCGTCCTTCTGCGGCTGATCTCCTCCGGTGGTCAATGTCGGATTCAAGAGAACTGCGTTGGTGAAGACCTCTGTTGATGTCCTGGACGGAGATGGTGTAGCAACTGGAGGCACTGGAGGAGCTGATGGAGCTAAATTCATTGTAGCTGGAGCAGAAAATGAAGGTCTCGTCTCCGGAGCTGGAACTATAGGTGTCCTTGCCTATTCCTGAACTGAGTAGTCGTCTTGACAGGTGCACTACCCTCATCAGAACAAGAAGAATCAGACTCTAAAGTGGTGCGACGGATAGGAGCTTCATCTACTTCCTTCTTCAGCTCGTTGACGGTCTTGGTCAGCCCATCCACCTTGTCATTTAGAGTCTTCACTTTGTCCTAAAAATGTTCCTAAGGCCCTCTTGACTATCCAGAATGCTTTTGATGTCCTTCTTCATGTCCATGACAGTAGAGATCAAGAGATCCATCTGCTCGTTCCTGGATCTTTGGACCTGAGCACTAGTGGCTCTAGCTACCTCTGCCTCTGCCTGCGGCTGAGCTGCAGCTGATGTGGGATGGACTGGGTCCATCACTATAATATTTTCCTCGAAGTCTGGTTGTAGTGGCAAGTGGGGTCTATCCAGAGCAAAGATGTGCTTCTCAAGTTTGGAGTTGATGAGCATCTTAATGTAGGGTGCATAGCAGCATGAGTGCTTCTAATCAGCAGCAACCCTCTTCATAGTTTCTACAATCAAGTCCATCACTCGAATCCTGGTATATCTATGAAGATGGATCAACATGTTAATTGAATGGCCTCGAATCATCTTCTCATCTCTATACTTAGGCATCAATGTATGCCTCAAGATGGTGTTCATGGTACGGAGGCCAGCCTGGAGGAAGTAAATAGATCCTAACTTGTGTGATTTTAAGTTAGCATCAGGGATAGCATTGTACATATCCTTCATAGCATCATGGCTCTCCTTGGATTCAGAGTAGACATCCAAGTCACCATCTTGCACCTCTGGGACTCCTAAGATGGTAGCCTATTCATCAACTAAAGACTCGTATCTTGCTCCTTCTGTCATCCACACTATCCTCCCATCTCCATAGAAGTGAGCAGTGAAGTAGAATTGCATAATCATCTCGTCATTCCAAGCAGTGAACTCTTTGCCAACAAACTCATTTAGGCCAATGCATTGAAAGTTGTCTTAAACATTTGGAAAGTAATCTTCATTAGCCTTGATGCACTTCCAGTCAACGTATCTCATATCACTGACAGCTGGACTCTTGTCAAGCAAGATTGTCTCATAGAAATCTTGTTGTTCCTTGGTGTAGAACCTATAGTCCACATATGTTTTTCTCCTATGGGCATATGGATCAATAGCTATCCATGCCCTCAAACTAGAATCCTTCCTCTTCTTCATGTCTTCAACAAGTGGATGGCTGGCATTGTGTTCAGGAAGGTGAGGTCTAAGCTTCATCAAAGCATTCATAGCATCATCATTAGCTTCTCTAAAAGTAGATCATTTGTTCTTCTCAGCAACTGGAATGTCTGTGGTAGTCCTCTTGGACTTCTCTGCAGCAACCTTCTTAGGTGCAGACTTGGTGCTCTTGGAGGGATCTAGCTTTGGCATAACATCTGCCAACAGTTTCTTTTGTTTCTTCTTGGGAGGGGCCTTGACAACTTGCTTCCTCCTCAGCAGCAGCACCAGCAGCCTCCTCTGGATCCTCAAACATACAGGTAGGCCTGCCAACAACACAAATTATCCTCTTCCTGGCCTTCTTCTCTCCTACCTTCTTAGGCAATGACTTGCTTGGGGGCTCAATAGTCATGGTATCCCTAGCACTCTTAGGTGATCTCAAAGTCTCTAGAGGTACATATACCTTGCTGACTACCCTCCTAGATGAGGTGGCCTCATTGGCTAACTTCTGGGTAGCCTCTCTTGCTTCTTAGCAAGAAGCTCCTCTAGCACAAAATTTGAATCCTCCTCATCTGAATTCAGTCTCTTCCTGGTCCTTGTAGCAGCTTTAGGCAACCCATGAGAACTAGGGGTGTCTAGGTCTGAAAAAGAGATGGACCCAGGGCTAGTGCCTGAACTCATGTCAATATTCTGCTCCTGCAAGTTCTGGCTATCCTCTGAACCCGACATAGCTGACCCTGTGAATAGATTATGGAAAAGAGGAATAGGATAAGTCATCAAAAAAAGCAGAGTTTTTGAAAGTTTGAACAAAAGATTTTCAAGGTTTGCATTTTGTCACATGAAAATCGGTACACCCGAAGCAAAAAAATTGTGTTGCTGAGACTGACTTTCTCATTAGCAGAAACTTGGCACTCCTTTCGGTGAAACTGAAAAGGAGTACTCGGTTTCACCGAGATAGTTCTCAGCAGCATATAGGGAAAATCGGTGACACCGATTTGTTCGCTTTGGTTCCACTGAGTTTCCTTGGGCGGATGGCAAACCCTAGAAAATCGATTGTTCGCTATCTAAAGGAATTTTCTTATGGATAGAATGATCTCAAATAGTGGCTAGATGAAGAAGAAACCCTAATGTGCATGAATCAGAAGATGCCGCGCAAGAGGGGGGCGAATCTATACCCTAACTTGGCGATGGATGTGCTACGGTGGCGATGATGGAGTAGATTTCGCTGGCGATGGCGATTCCCGGCGGCGGAGATGCTCGGGGAGGCAAGGCAATGACCAGGGGTCTTCGAAACAGTTGCTTAGGCTTTTGGGGCGTGACGATTGAAAGTGATTTTCGAAGCATCGGGGTCCACAACATATATACCCTTAACTGCCGGTGTCACCGATTCTAAATTTTCTGTGTCACCGAGTTTCTGAACTGTCAGCTGACACGGAAACTCGGTGTAACCGAGAATATGGAATTGGTAGTACCGAGATTGAAAACCAGATCAACCCTAGGCATTCGGTGCGACCGAGATTTTTGAGTTGGTCCCACCGAGATGCACTTGGGAGGTTTTAATGGTCAATCCTCTGTCGATGCGAAACTCCGAGTGCTCCTCACACACAGAGATCGAAAAGTACTTTTTCAAATTTTGTGATGCAGCATGAATAGAACATGAGGTGAGAAAGCATAGGTAGCTAGAAAAGTGGTCCTAGGCATTCTTGTACATCCAATTGGCAAGTGAAAAATCAAAAGCCAAATAGCAACAATTGGATATCCTCGAATGAGTAAATAAATGCAGACCAACATCCTCACACAATAAGATGTCGAATGAAAACATGGAAAACATGCACGAACACAATTGCATCTAATAAGCACTTTGGCGATGATGGAGTCATCTATATATGAGTATATTGACTTAGGAGACAGGTAAGAATACTTGATTATAGGTCATACTCATCGTTTAAGCACAAGTGGGTTTACCACTTTTACATAAAGCATTTAATGTTGTCACATACTATGAGATGCTTTTCCTCAAGTCTTAGAGTAAAGCTCCCCTTGATGTGACATCCCCCCATAGGAGGGATAAACTAACCGTGGGTTTTGTCGATGAAGACTTCATGTAGGTGAAGTAGTGGTGGATGCTCAAAGTTGATGATCACCAGGAGTTGGGAGCATCCTTGTTGTTTCCTTACTCTTCTCACCTACATGGGTTAGTCCCAACAGACAAGAGACAAATACAAGGATATCTATGGACATTGAGTGCAAATCATGTGTGATGATGTCCATTGATTTGTTGATTACCGTGTCCCTTGCTTACCTTTGAGGGAATGTGTGACTCCTTGAACTATTGCATAGGGTTCATGTTGATTGCAAATAGATCTTGCCAATAATGAATGTGAGTGAATTTCATTGGTGGAGTCACCCCTTAAGAACTTTCTAGATCTTCTTCTTGGGGATCCACATCAAGTTGATGGGGATCCTCGGTGTTGAAGTAGCACTTGTAGAAGTTGAGCTTGTAGTAGCCTTGGGAACCCACTTCACCAAAGCTTGGGATTCATCTTCATATGAGTAAATGTCCTCTTGAAGCTTGTTATTTCCCTTGAGCTTGGGGTCTTGTGGTGGAAGGTCATCTTGAAATTTTGTTCCCTTGGGGAGAGTATTTTCATACTTCCCCTTTTGAGAAACAAGTTTGGGATTGGGGTATTGGTCTTCTTCCCATTCAACTCCATTAGTGTTGAAGTAGCCAACACCACAATTCTTCTGGTATCCTCTGTGCTTGCGTACAATCTCCTCAAATAGTTTGCACCCTTCAAGACTCGTGTAGATACCTTTCTCTATAATCCCTTTCAAAAGTTCATTTTCTATCTCAGGTGTAACTTGGCTACGAGAAGAGTTAGTGGGATCAATAGAACTACTAGAAGCAATATCATTGGATTTGTCATTTTTATTGCTACTAGTTGAAGAACCTTGCTTTCCTTTGTTACTAGCTTGCTTAGTCTTAACTTGTGGCATGAACATAGACAAGAGAAGTTGCTTGGCTAGATAAGAGGAAGTATTCTTTCGAAGATCATCATTGATAGCTTTAAGGAACTCATGCTCTTGCTCTAAATTGAGCTTCTCGAAGCGGAGCTTCTCATGTGTCCTTACAAGCTCTCTATGATCTTGTAGAGTAGACTCGTGGGCTAACATAAGAGTGTTTAGTTCTTGAGTTAGTCATTCTATTTCCAACTTATCCTCATCGCATGACTTATCTAGATTAGAGTGAGTATTGGCAAGTTCATTTTGACTAACATTACTAGATTTGTCAAATAGCAAGTCATCTTCAATTAACAAGTCATCCTCATCACTATTGAAATCAAGATACTCGGGGTGTGATACCTTGGGACTTTAGCCATGAAGCAACATCCACTCCCTTCATTTGGTGAATCAAATATGTCGTAGGAGTCGGTTGTCACTAGTGCAAGTCCGGCAACAACTTCATATTGACTATAGTTAGAGTTGGAGTGGTTGTCGGATTCGGAGCCGGAAACCCATTCACCAACATGAGCTTGATGTTTTCTTCTTGAGTAGCTCTTGGTGTACTTGTCCTTCTCCGAGTCCCTACTTCTCCTTGAGGGTCTTCATTCATAACAATCATCCCTACTCCTTCTTTCTCTTCGAGGTGACTCATCTCTTGAGATTCGTATTCTCGATGACTCTTCTTTCCTTTTGTAAGGAGTAGTGCACTCATTGGAGTAGTGCACGGGCTTCCCACAATTGTAGCAGCTTCGGTCATGAATTGACGAACGCTTCTCTTCATATCTTGAGTTGGAGCTTCGATCTTTGCTTCTATTCTTGTAAAACTTGTTGAATTTCTTGACCATGAGGCTTATCTATTCATTTGTGACAAGGTTGTCACTTGAGGTAGTGGGAGCATCACTTGTGGCCTTGTAAGCACCTCTAGACTTATGGTGAAGCTCTTCCTTGTCCTTGAGTGTCATCATTTCCGTTGGCTTGAGATCTTTGTACTTAGGCATCATTTGGATCAATGTACATACGATGTCATATCGATCATCCAATGCTCGAAGTATCTTCTTGATGATGAATTTATCGGTCATTTCTTCGCTTCCTAAGTCAGCAATCTCATTGGTGATGAGAGCTAGCCTAGAGTACATATCAGCGACTCCTTCATCATCCTTCATCTTGAACTTGTCAAGTTGACTTTGAAGAACATCCAACTTGGATTCTCTCACAGATTTGGTACCTTCATGCATATCAACCAAAGTATCCCAAATCTCTTTTGCATTCTCAATACGGTTGATTTTGTTTAATTCTTCAGGGCATAGGCAGTTCAAGAGAATGTCACATGCTTGAGCATTGAGTTAAAACATCTTCAATTCTTCTGCAGTCACTTCGCGATCCGGTACCCTTCCATCCGCAAAGAATTCACCTTGCAATCCAACATGAACAACAACCCACACGGCGGGGTTATGACCAAGTAAATGCATTTTCATTTTCTGCTTCCAACTAGCAAAATTACTGTCATCAAAGTATGGACCTCTACGGTGATAATTTCCCTCACTAGACGCCATACTCTCCTAGGTTGTGAAACCAATGCAATGGAGACCAAATCTCTTATACCACTTGTAGGATAGAAAGTAGTGCTAGAGGGAGTGATTTGACTACTTGACCAATTAAAAAACTACTTTTTCCCAATTTTAAGTCTTAGCAGATTTTAGCGTTCATAGTAAGTCAAGTGCACCCTACACATGCATGTCTACGAGTATTGCAGCGGAAAGTAAACACGAGCCTGTAAGTAAATGAAGGGTAGGAAGATCAAATGCAATTTGAAGACACGATGATTTTTTCCCGTGGTTCCGATAGGTGATGCTATCGTACGTCCATGTTTACGGAGTCTTCAACCCATGGAGGGTAACGGTCTTAGAGTCCACAGAGGGCGCTACCCACGGAGGGTTCCACGAAGAAGCAACCTTGACTATACCATGATGGCCTATGTCCATGGAGGACTAGCCTAACTCGGGGTAGCTCTTCACGAAGTAGGCGATCTCCTTGCCCTTGAAAACTTCTTGGTTCATTCCACAACATGAAGTAGGAGGCTCCCGAGCGACACCTACCCAAAAGGTAATAGTCTCAGTAATGATGATGAACTCCTTGCTCTTGTGCTTCAAGATGATAGACTCCTCAACACACAATCACTCTCTCACAGATTTGGCTTGATAGAAGAGATGGGATTGGTGGAAAGCAACTTGGGGAGGCTAGAAATCAAGATCCATATGGTTGGAGTGGAAGATCTTGATCTCAACACAAGGGTAGGTGGTTCTCTCTCAGAAAATTTGATAGGATAGGTATGGAATAGTTCGGAGTGCTTCTATTTCCAGTAGGTGGTGGTGAAGGGGTATATATAGGCATCCCCAAAAATCTAGGGTGGTGCCTCCTAGATTGGGTAGGTGTCGCTTGGGAGCCTCCTACTTCGTGTTGTGGAGTGAACCAAGAAGTTTGTAAGGGCAAGGAGATCGCCTAGCTCGTGAAGATCTACCCATAGTGAGGCTAGTCCTTCGTGGACGGAAGCCATATGGAATATTCAAGGTTGCTACTTCGTGGACCCTTATGGCTGGAGCCCTCCGTGGACTCTCGCGACCGTTACCCTCCGTGGGTTGAAGACTCCATAAACGTGGATGTACGATAGTACCACCTATCGGAACCACGGGAAAACTCATCGTGTATACAATTATGTTTGATCTTCCTACCCTATCCCTTTTACTCATTCTTATTGTTATTTTCCGCTGCTATACTCTTTGACATGCATGTGTATGGTGAAATTGACTTGCCATGAATGCTAAAACTGCAAACACTAAAATTGGGAAAAAGTAGACTTTTATTTGGTCAAGTAGTCTAATCGCCCCCCCCCCCCCTCTAGACTTACTTTCGATCCTACAAGTGGTATTAGAGCTTTGGTCTCCATTGCATTGGTCTCACAACCTAGGAGAGTATGGCGTCTAGTGAGGGTAATTATCACCATAGAGGTCTGTACTTTGATGGTACTAATTTTGATATTTGGAAGCACAAAATGAAAATGCATATTCTTGGTCATAACCCCACTGTTTGGGTTATTGTTCGTGTTGGCTTACAAGGTGAATTCTTTGGTGATGGAAGAGAACCGAATCGTGAAGCGACCGTGGATGAATTGAAAATGTTGCAACTCAATGCTCAAGCATGCGACATTCTCTTCAACTGTCTTTGCCCTGAAGAATTCAAAAAAATCAGCCATCTTGAACACGCAAAAGAGATTTAGGATACTTTGGTTGATATGCATGAAGGAACTGAGTCTATGAGAAAATCCAAGTTAGATGTTCGTCAAGGTCAGCTTGACAAGTTCAAGATGAAGGATGGTGAAGGAGTCGCTGAGATGCACTCTAGGCTAGCTCTCATCACCAATGAGATTGCCATCTTAGGAAGCAAAGAAATGACAGACAAATTCATCATCAAGAAGATACTTTGAGCTTTGGATGATCGATATGACACCGTTTGCACATTGATCCAAATGATGCCCAACTACAAAGATCTCAAACCAACAGAAGTGATTGGTAGAATTGTTGCTCGTGAGATGGCACTCAAAGACAAGGATGAGCTTCACCACAAGTCTAGCGGTGCTCACAAAGCCACAAGCGATGCTCCCGCTACCTCAAGCAACAACCTTTTCACAAATGAAGAGATAAGCCTCATGGTCAAGAAATTCAACAAGTTCTACAAGAATAGAAGCAAAGATCATAGATCCAACTCAAGACATGAAGAGAAGCGTTCATCAAGTCGTGATCGAAACTACTAGAATTATGGGAAGCCCGGACACTACTCCAATGAGTGCACGGCTCCTTACAAATGAAGAGAAGAGTCACCAAGAAGACGAAGCTCAACAGACGAGTCACCTCGAAGAGAGAGAAGGAGTAGAGATGATCATTCTGAACAAAGACCCTCAAGGAGAAGTAGGGACTCGAAGAAGAAGGACAAGTCCACCAAGAGCTACTCAAGAAGGAAACATCAAGCTCATGTTGGTGACTGGGTTTCCGGCTCCGACTCCAACAATCACTCTAAGAGAAGCTATCACTCCAGCTCCGACTATAGTCAAGATGATGGTGTTGCCGGAATTGCTCTAGTGACTACCAACTCCTTTGATCTATTTGATTCACTAAATGAATGGAGTGGAAGTTGCTTCATGGCTATAGGCCCCAAGGTATCACACCCCTAATATCTTGATTTCAATAGGGATGAAGATGATTTGCTTTGTGATGATGACTTGCTATTTGACAAAACTAGTGATGTTGATCAAAATGAACTTGATATTTCTCATGCTAGTCAAGATAGGTCAATTGACGATGATAAGATGAAAATAGAAGAACTAACTAAAGAACTTAAGACTCTTAAGTTAGCCCATGAATCTACTCTCGAAGATAATAGAGAGCTTGTAAGAACTTATGAGAAGCTACGCTTCGAGAAGCTCAATTTGGAGCAAGAACATGAATTTCTTAAAGCTATCAATGACAATCTCCGAAAGAAGACTTCATCTTATCTTGCCAAATGACTACTCTTGTCTACATTCATGCCACAAGTCAAACTAGTAACAAAGGCAAGAAAGGTTCTTCATCTAGTAGCAACAATAAAAATGCTAAACCCAATGATGTTGCTCCTAGTAGTTCTATTGATTCCACTAATGATGATTCTCTTAGCCAAGTTACACTTGAGCAAGAAAATGAACTCTTGAGAGGGATTATAGATAAAGGTATCTACAAGAGTCTTGAAGGGTGCAAACAATTTGAGGAGATTGTACGCAAGCATGGAAGATACCGAAAGAATCGTGGTGTTGGCTACTTCAACACTAATGGAGTTGAGTGGGAAGAAGATCAATACCCCAATCCCAAGTTTGTTCCTCAAAACGAAAAGTATGAAAATACTCATCCCAAGGGAACAAAATCTCAAGATGACCTTAAACCACAAGACACCAAGCTCAAGGGCAAGAACAAGCTTCAAGAGGAATTTGACTCTTATGAAGATGAATCCCAAGCTTTGGTGAAGTGGGTTCCAAGGCTACTACAAGCTCAACTTCTACAAGTGCTATTTCAACACCGAGGATCCTCATCAACTTGATGTGGATCCCCAAGAAGAAGATCTAGAAAGTTCTTAAGGGGTGACTCCACCAATGAAATTCACTCACATTCATTATTGTCAAGATCTATTTGCAATCAACATCAACCCTATGAAATAGTTCAAGGAGTCACACATTCCCTCAAAGGTAAGCAAGGGACAAGGTAATCAACAAATCAATGGACATCATCACACATGCTTTGCACTCAATGTCCATAGATATCCTTGTATTTGTCTCTTGTGTGTTGGGAATAACCCATGTAGGTGAGAAGAGTAAGGAAACAACAAGGATGCTCCCAACTCTTGGTGATCTTCATAAACTTTGAGCATCCACCACTACCTCACCAACATGATGTCTTCATCGACAAAACCCAAAGTTAGTTTATCCCTCTTATGGGGGGTGTCACATCAAGCGGGAGCTTTACTCTAAGACTTGAGTCAAAACATCTCTTAGTATGTGACCACATTAAATGCTTTATGTAAAAGTGGTAACCCCACTTGTGCTTAAACGATGAGTATGACCTATGATCAAGTATTCTTACTTGGCTCCTAAGTCAAATACTCATATATAGATGACTTCGTCATCGCCAAAGTGCTTGTTAGATGCTAGAGTGTTTGTGCATGTTTGTCATGATTTCATTTGACATCTGATTGTGTGAGCATGTTGGTCTGCATTTATTTTCTCATTCGAGGACATCCAATTGTTGCTATTTGGTCTTCGATTTATATTTTGCCAATTGGATGGACAAGAATGCCTAGGACAACTCTTTAGCTATATATGATTTCTCACCTCATACTCTATTCATGTTGTATCACAAAATTTGAACAAGTGCTTTTCGATCCCTCTATGTGTGGAGCACTCGGAGTTTCGTATCGACAAGGACTTACCATTAAAACCTCCCAAGTGCATCTCAGTGGAACCAACCACAAAATCTCGGTCTCACCGAATGCCTAGGGTTGATTTGGTTTTTAATCTCAGAACTACCGATTCCATATTCTCGGTTACACCGAGTTTCCCTGTCAACTGATAGTTGAGGAACTCGGTGACACCGACAATATGGAATCAGTGTCACCGATAGTGGTGGGTATATATACTATGAACCCCGATGTTTTGAAATTCATCCTCAACCCGTCGCGCCTCAGAACCCTAAGCAGCCGTTTTCAAGTCCCCTGGTCATCGCCCTTGTCCCCCTGTGCTCCTCCGCCGCTGGGAATCGCCATCGTCGACGAAATCGTCCCCATCGTCGTCGTTGTAGCAGATCCGTCATCGAGTTAGGGTACGGATTCGACCTCCTTTGTGCTCCTCGTCTAATTCTTGCGCACTAGATTCGTTTTTATCTATGAGCCACCTATTGCACGTCTTTCTATCCACAAGAAATTCCTATAGTCTAGCGAATGATTGATTTACTAGTGTTTGCCTTGCGCTCGATGAAACTCGGTGGAACCGAAGCAAACAAATCGGTGTCACTGATTTGCCTTTCTGTGTTGCTGAGAACTGTCACAGTGAAACCGAGTACTTCTTTTCGGTCTCACCGAAAAGAGTGCCAAGTTTCTGTTAATGGGATAGTCAATCTCGGTAGCACCAAAAATTTTGCTTCGGCTATACCAATTTTCATGTGACAGAACGCAAAAACTTGGAAATCTTTTGTTCAATCTTTCAAAAACCAGCCTCATTTTGTGATGATTCATCTTCTTCTGCTCTTCTATACTCTATTCACAGGGTCATTATGTTAGATGCTGAGGACAGTCGGAATTTGCCAGAGCAGGGTGTTAACATGAGTTCATGCACAAGCCCAGAGCCTAGTTCATTTTCAGATCCAGGCACCCCTAGCTCCCACGGGTTACCCAAGGCTGCTACTAGGGCCAGGAAGAAGAAGAATTCAGATGAGGAGTATTTAGACTTTGTCCCTAAGGAGATTCTTGCCAAGAAGCAAGAGAAGGCTGCTAAGAAGTCTGCTAGTGAAGCCACTTCTTCCAGGAGAGTTGTTAGCAAAGTCTATGCTACCTCTGAAGCCCTGAGAGCACATGAGAGTGCTAGAGCTATAGTGACCATTGATCCCCCAAGGAAGTTTATGCCTAAGAAGGCACGGGAGAAGAAAGCCAGAAAGAGGATTATTCATGTGACTAGCAGGCCTACATCCATGTATGAAGATCCAGAGGAGGCAGCTGTTGTTGAAGAGGAGGATGAGCCAGCTACAAAAGCTCCTCCCAAGAAGAAGGCCAAGAAACGTCTAGTTGATGCTATGCCCAAGTCTGGCACATCCAAGAGCACCAAATCCAGGAAGGCTGCTGCTGAAAAGCCTAAGAGGACATCCAGGCAAATTCCAGCTTCTGAAAAGAACAAGGGAACTGCTACTAGAGTTGAGCATGATGATGATGAATTTACAACCTTGATGAAACTCATACCACACCTTACAGTACATGATGTCATCCACCTAGTTGCTGAAGATATGAAGAAGAGGAAAGACTAATGTTTGAGGGCTTGGAGAGCTATAGATCCATATGCCCAAAGGAAGAAGACTGTTGTTGATTACAGATTCTACACCAAGGAGCAGCAAGACTTTTTATGAGACAGTGATGCTAAACAAGAGCCCAGCAGTCAGTGATATGAGATATGTTGATTGGAAATTCATTAAGGAGAATGAGGACTACTTCCCAAGTGTCCAAGATAATTTCCACTGCATTGGACTGGATGAATTTGTTGGCAGAGAATTTACTGCATGGAATGATGAAATGATCATGCAATTCTACTCCACTACACATTTCTATGGAGATGCTAGGATTGTATGGATGACTGAAGGAGCAAGATATGAGTCCACTGTTGATGAATGGGCTGCACTTCTAGGAATCCCTGAGGTTCAGGATGGCGACTTACATGTATACTCACAATCCAAGGCGAGCCACAATGCCATGAAGGATATGTATACTCCTATCCCTGCAGACAAAGTGCAATCTCACAAGCTAGGATCCATCTACTATCTTCAAGCTGGCCTCCGCACCATGAACACCATTCTGAGGCACACTTTGATGCCCAAGTCCGGAGATGACAAGATGATCCAAGGCTACTCCATCAACATGTTGATCCACTTTGACAGTCACACCAGGATCAGAGTCATGGACTTAATTGTTGAGACAGTTAAGAGGGTTGCTGCTGATCAGAAGCGCTCTTGATGCTATGCACCCTACATCCAGATGCTCATCAACTCTCAGTTGGAGAAGCACATATTTGCTCTAGATCGTCCCCATTTTCCCCTACAGCCAGATCTCGAGGACAATGTTGTGGTGATGGACCCAGATCATCCCACATCTGCTACAGCTCAGGTAGAGGTAGAGGTAGTTCGAGCCACTAGTGCTCAAGTCCCTAGATCCAGGAGTGACCAAATGGATCTATTGATTTCATCAGTTCAGAACATGCAGAAGGACATTAAGGGGATTCTGGACAACCAGGACGTTCTTGTGAGGATCTTTGAAACAAGGATCAAGACTCGCAATGATAAGGTGGACAGGGTGACTAAGACAGTCATAGAGCTTCAGAAGGAAGTTGACTCTATGCACATACCTCATGCTTCTTTTGATGATGAGGATGAGGATGGATCACCTCTCAGGCCGAGCACATAGTTCACTACTCAGGCTAGATCAGCCATAGTGCCTGCTCCAGACTTCAGGCCCTCTTCATCAGCTCCTGCTACTATCAGTTCAGCTCCTGCTCCATCAGCTCCAGTTCCTCTAGTATTCACTCCAGCTCCATCCACAACATCAGCAGAGATCTTCGCCGACGTTGTTCTCTCGACTCCTTCATCAACAACCGGAGGAGATCATCCCAAGAACGCTTAGATATATGCCTTTGAACTTTTTGTTAACTTGTTGCCAAAGGGGGAGAAGTGTATATAGATCTTTAGGCTTCGAGTGAGAGAGCATTTTGGTGTTTATTGCGTTTTCAAAAACAATTGTCTTTTGGTTGCTTGTCATTGTTTTGCTTTGACAACTCCTTTTGGTGGCTTGTGATATACGTTTGATTATGTTTGATCATACACTTTGAGGTGTGATGCTACTATTTCCTATCATCTTAATGCTTATGTGATGATCATTCATCTTTGCTTGGTTATGTTGTGCTATGATGTTCATTCTAATTATTCTTGCACACCACCAAGTTGTATGTGACATGTAAGAAGTGACCCATGTACCTAATCGATTGTGCATTTGCATTCAAATGCAAATTTAACATAATGCACAAATTTAGGGGGAGCTCTTGCTTATCACATACTTCTCAAAGCGACGATTATATTCACCGATTATATCTTTGTCGAAGCTTTGATTTATATCTTGTCATCAATTACCAAAAAGGGGGAGATTGAAAGCAAATTTGCTCCCTTGGTGGTTTTGGTAATTAATAACAACATATAAGTCATTGAACTAATGTTTCCACTAAGTATATTTCAAGAAAAGTTCAATAATAGGGATGGCAAAAGGATTGTGAAATTACCCCAAGATGCAAGGAAATAGGTTGGCCAAGCTTCAAGCAAGAGGACTCTACATTTTACATTTGTGAGAAATCACTTTGAGTCCATAGGAAAGCCAATACTATTAAAAGGGGTAAGGTTTTGTTGGTGAACAAAATGCTCATACGTGCACAAGTGATAGTCACCATAAACATCCACAAGCTCTCCCACCAAAGTCTGTCTATAGCCGAACATTCAAAATTGGCGCAACCAACATTCCTATCCCGGTGCCACCGATTTCAGAACCTAGACAGACTCAGCCATACCCTAGCCACTTTGGTGCAACCTATTCCATACCGGTGCCATCGAGTTTAGGTTGCCAACTTTATGTTACGCAAATTCACATTTTTGGTACCACCAAGATTGTTGGGTCGGCGTCACCAAGATTGGAAATCTGATCGTTGGTCACCTTATTGGTGCAACCGAGTTTCATATATCGGTCTCACCGAGATTCAAAAGTTACCACCTTTTGATCACTTCGGTACCACCAAGATTAACACATCGGTGTCACCGAGTTGGTCATTTTGTGTGTAACGGTTGGATTTTTGGGGATGCCTATATATACCCCTTCACCACCACCTACTCGAAAGAGAAGCACTCAGAACTATTCCATACCTATCCTATCAGATTTTCTGAGAGAGAACCACCTACCCTTGTGTTGAGATCAAGATCTTCCACTTCAACCATATGGATCTTGATTTATAGCCTCCCCAAGTTGCTTTCCAACAATCCCATCTCTTCTACCAAGCCAAATATGTGAGAGAGTGATTGTGTGTTGAGGAGTCTATCATCCTGAAGCACAAGAGCAAGGGGTCATCGTCATTACCGAGCCTATTATCTTTTGTAGGGTGGTGCCTCCTAGATTGGTTAGGGGTCGCTTGGGAGCCTCCTACTTCGTGTTGTGGAGTGAACCAAGAAGTTTGTAAGGGCAAGGAGATCGCCTACTTCGTGAAGATCTACCCATAGTGAGGCTAGTCCTTCGTGGACGAAAGCCATATGGAATAGTCAAGGTTGCTACTTCATGGACCCTCATGGGTGGAGCCCTCCGTGGACTCTCGCGATCGTTTCCCTACGTGGGCTGAAGACTCCATAAACGTGGATGTATGATAGCGCCACCTATCGGAACACGGGAAAAATCATCGTGTCTACAATTGCGTTTGATCTTCCTACCCTATCCCTTTTACTCATGCTTGTTGTCATTTTCTACTGTTATACTCTTAGACATGCATGTGTAGGGTGAAATTGACTTGCCATGAATGCTAAAACTGCAAACACTAAAATTGGGAAAAAGTAGACTTTTATTTGGTCAAGTAGTCTAATCACCCCCCCCCCCTCTAGACCTACTTTCGATCCTACAACTTGTGAAAAAACCTTTGCCACAAGTCGAGCTTTATAGATGTTACCGTCTGCGTGCATCTTCCTCTTAAAGATCCATTTGTTCTGAATGGCCTTTCTCCCTTCAGGTAATACTTCCAAAGTCCATACTTTGTTTTCATACATGGATCCCGTCTCAAATTTCATGGCCTCTAACCATTTCTCGGAATCCGGGTCCATCATCTCTTCTCCATAGCTCATAGGTTTATCGTTGTCTAACAACATGACCTCCAAGATAGGGTTGTCGTACCACTCACGAGAAGTACGCGCCCTTGTCAACCTATGAGGTTCAATAGTAACTTGATCTGAAGTTTCCTGATCATCATCATTAACTTCCTCTTCAACTACCATAGGCTCCACAAAAACATCATTCTCCACTGCGCTATTCTCTCGTTGAATCAAAGGTTCAACAACCTCATCAAGTTCTATCTTCCTCCCAATCAATTCTTTCGAGGGAAACTCTTTCTCAAGAAATGTTCCGTTCTTAGCGACAAACACTTTGCCTTCGGATGTGAGATAGAAGGTATACCCAACTGTCTCTTTTGGGTATCCTATGAAGACGCATTTCTCCACTTTGGGTTCCAGCTTTTCAGGCTGAAGCTTTTTGACATAAGCATCACATCCACAAACTTTAAGGAATGACAACTTTGACTTCTTGCCAAACCACAGTTCATATGGCCTCGTCTCAATAGATTTCGATGGTGCCCTATTTAAAGTGAATGAAGTTGTCTCTAATGCATAACCCCAAAACTATAGTGGCAAATAGGCAAGAGACATTATAGAACGCACCATATCTAATAAGGTTCGATTACGACGTTCGGACACACCATTACGCTGTGGTGTTCCAAGCGATGTCAATTGTGAAACAATTCCACACTGTCTTAAGTGACTGCCAAACTCATAAGTCAGATATTTTCCTCCTCGATCAGATCGTAGGAATTTACTCTTCTTGTTACATGATTCTCTACTTCACTCTGAAATTGCTTGAACTTTTCAAACGTTTCAGACATGTATTTCATTAAGTAAATATACCCATATCTACTTAAGTCATCACTAAAGGTGAGAAAATAGCGATATCTACCGCATGCCTCAATGCTCATTGGACCATACACATCAATATGTACGATTTCCAACAAGTCACTTGCCCGTTTCATTGTTCCAGAGAAGTTGTTTTAGTCATCTTTCCCAAGAAGTATGGTTCACATGTATCAAGTGATTCAAAATCAAGTGACTCCAAAAGTCCATCAGCATGGAGCTTCTTCATGTGTTTTACACCAATATGACCTAAACGGTAGTGCAACAAGAAAGTGGTACTACAATTGTTAACTCCACATCTTTTGGCATCAATGTTATGAACATGTGTATCATCACTATCGAGATTCAATATGAATAAACCCCTCACATTGGGTGCATGAACATAAAAGATATTACTCATATAAGTAGAACAACCATTATTTTCTAATTTAAATGAGTAACCATCTCACAATAAATAAGATACAGATATAATGTTCATGCTTAACATGGACACTAAATAACAATTATTCAGGTTCATCACTAATCCCGATGGTAATCGAAGAGCGAGCGTGCCTACGGCGATCACATAAACCTTGGAACCATTTCCCACGTATATCATCACTTCATCCTTTGCCAGCCTTCATCTATTCTGTAGTTCCTGTTTTGAGTTGCAAATGTGAGCAACCGAACCGGTATCAAATACCCAGGCACTACAATGAGAGTTGGTAAGGTACACATCAATAACATGTATATCATATATACCTTGTTTGGTGTTGTCCGCCTTCTTGTCGGCCAGATACTTGGGGCAGTTCCGCTTCCAGTGACCAAATCCCTTGCAATGAAAGCACTCAGTTTCTAGCTTGGGTCCAGCCTTGGGTTTCTTCATGGGAGGGGCAACTGCTTTGCCACTATTTCTAGTGTTACCCTTCTTGCCCTTGTCATTTTTCTTGAAACTAGTGGTTTTATTGACCATCAACACTTGATGCTCCTTCTGGATTTCAGACTCAGCGACTTTCAGCATCGCAAACACCTCGGCAACTGACTTGTTCATGCCTTCATATTATAGTTCATCACGAAGCTCTTGTAGTTAGGTGGCAATGATTGAAGAACTCGGTCATTGATCGCCTCTGGCAGGAGAAAAATTCCCAACTCATCTAGACGGGTCGAATACCCAGACATTCTGAGTATATGTTCACTAACAGACCCATTCTCCTCCATCTTGCAAGCATAGAATTTATCGGAGGTCTCATACTTTTCGATCTGGGCATTCTTTTCAAAGATAAACTTCAACTCCTGAAACATCTCATATGCTCCATGACATTCAAAACGTCTTTGAAGTCCTGGTTCTAAGCCATACAACATTGCACATTGAACAATTGAGTAATCTCCAGAACGTGACTCCCAGTCGTTCTTAACGTCTTCGGATGACACGGGAGCGGATGGGTCACCAAGCGATGTATCAAGGACATAAGCCTTCTGGGAAGCCATGAGGATAATCCTCAGATTACGGGTCTAATCCACGAAGTTACTTCCATCATCTTTCAACTTAGCATTCTCTAGGAACGTATTAAAATTCAGGGGTGCTACTGCGCAAGCCATTGATCTACAACATAAATATGCAAAGGTTACTAAGACTATTGTTCAAGATAATGAGTTTAGTTAATCAAATTACTAAAGCTCCCACTCAAATTGACATCCCTTAGGTCATCTGAGTGATAAATGATCCAAATTCACCAACTCAAGTCCTATCATCACGTGAGTTGAGGTGGTTTCAATGGTGAACATCATCATGTTGATCATATCTACTATATGACTCATGTTCGACCTTTTGGTCTCTTGTGTTCCGAGGCCATGTCTGTACATGCTAGGCTCATCAAGTTTAACCCGATTGTTGTGCACGTGCAACACTGGCTTGCACCCATTGTATGTGAACGTAGAGTCTATCACACCCGATCATTGCTTGGTGTCTCGACATGACGAACTTTCGCAACGATGCACACTCAAGGAGAACACTGTTAATCTTGAAATTTAAGTGAGGGATCACCTTATAATGCTACTGTCGTCCCAAGCAAAACAAAATGCATAAAAGGATTAACATCACATGCAAATCATAAGTGACATGATATGGCCATGAACTTGTGCTTTTGATCTCCACCTCCAAAGCACCGGCATGATCTCTATCGTCACCGGCAGGACACCATGATCTCCATCAAAGTGTCGCCATCGGGGTTATCGCGCCGACTGTTGCTTCCACTACTATATAGCTATAAAGTAAAGCAAAACGGCAAAAATAATTAAAGACAACCATATGGCTCCTACCGGTTGCCGTACTCATCGACATGCAAGTCTGATATTCTATACAAAACATGATCATCTCATACATCACATATATCTCATCATGTAATTGGCCATATCACATCACAACATACTCTGCAAAAACAAGTTAGACGCCCTCTAATTGTCGTTGCAAGTTTTACATGACTGCTACGGGTATCTAGCAAGAACAATTCTCACCTACACATAAACCACAATGGTGATATTCAAATTGCTATTCAACCTTCTCAAGGACCGCCTTTGTCGAATCCGATCCAAGTAAAGTAGGAGAGACAGACACCCGCCAGCCATCTTTGTGCAACAAAGTTACACGTCAGTCGATGGAACTGGTCTCTCGTAAGCGTACGAGTAAGGTTCGTCCAGGCCGTTTCATCCCATAATACGGCTGAATCAAAACACAACCAAGGGAGGAAGCAATCTAAGCATCAACGCCCACAAACTCCTTTGTGTTCTACTCGTGAGCTCATCTACACATAGACCTAGCTCATGATGCCACTGTTGGGGAACGTTGCATAGGGGGGAAAAAGTCCTGCGCACACACAAGAACTATCCATGGTGATGAGCATCTATGAGGGGGAGAGTGGATCTACATACCTTTGTAGATCGCTAAGAGGGAAGCGTTAAGAAACACGGTTGATGTAGTTGAATGTCTTCCCGAACCAAATCGCCGAGCATCCCGCGATCCAATCACGATCCGTCTCGATCTAGCGTCGAACGAATGGCACCTCCGCGTTCAGCACACGTACAGCTCGATGACGATCTTTGCCTTCTTGATCCAGCAAGAGGGAGCGGAGAGGTAGATGAGTTCTCCGGCAGCGCGACGGCATGACGGCGATGGTGGTGGAACTATTCTAGCAGGGCTTCGCCTAAGCACTGCTGAAACAATCTAGAGGAAGAACGAGGATCTAGAGGAAGAGGGAGCACGCGGCTGATTTCTATGTCTCAAAACCCTCAAAAACTCTAGTATATATAGGAGGAGGGATGGAGGAGGCCTACTCCCTAGGGCTGGCCCCTTTGACTCGGTCGTGAGGAGGAGAGGAGGAGCCCTCCTCCAACCCTAGTAGGATTGGGACTGCTCTTTCCCACTTGGAAACTCTTTCCACCTTGGGTTTTTTCCACCACAGCCGCATCGGCCTTTAGTGGGGCTCTGGCCATCCCACTAGGGGATGGTTTACCTCTTCCCACAGCCAATGTGCCCCCTTGGGTCAAGACACCCCTCCCGATGGTCTCCGGGTACCCTTCCGGCACTCCCCGTACACTACCGATGAGCCCGAAACCTTTCCGGTTACCAAAACATGACTTCGTATATATCAATCTTTACCTCCGGACCATTCCGGAGATCCTCATGACGTTCGGGATCTCATCCGGGACTCCGAACAACCTTCGGTCACCATCATACATAACTCTATACTATCGAAACGTCACTGAACCTTAAGTGTGCAGACCCTATGGTTTCGAGAACTATGTAGACATGACTGAAACACCTCTATGGTCAATAACCAATAGTAGGACTTGGATGCCCATATTGGTTCCTACATATTCTACGAAGATCTTTATCAGTTGAACCTCTTTGTCAAGGATTCAGTTAACCCCGTACGTTGTTCCCTTTGTTCTTCGGTATGTTACTTACCAGAGATTCGATCATCGTATCTCTATACCTAGTTCAATCTCGTTACCGGCAAGTCTCTTTACTCGTTCCATATTACAATATCCCGTGGCTAACACTTTAGTCACATTACTTGCAAGGCTTGTTGCGATTCTATATTATCGAGTGGGCCCTGAGATACCTCTCCGTCACACAGAGTAACAAATCTCAGTCTTGATCCATACCCACTCAACAGACACTCTCGGAGATACCTATAGAGCACATTTATAGTCACCCAGTTACGTTGCGACGTTTGATACATAGAAGGCACTCCTCCGGTGTCAGTGAGTTGCATGATCTCATGGTCATAGGAACAGATACTTGACATGCAAAAAACTATAGCAATAAACTAACACGATCATATGATATGTTTATAGTTTGGGTCTTGTACATCACATCATTTTCCCAATGATGTGATCCCGTTATCAAATGACATCTCATGTCAATGGATAGGCAACCTTGACTATCTTTGATCAACGAGCTAGTCTACTAGAGGCATACTAGGGACAAAGTGTTGTCTATGTATCCACACATGCAATGTGTTTCCAGTCAATATAGTTATAGCATAATATAATTATAGCATGGATAATAAACAATCATCATGAACAAAGAAATATAGTAATAATCATCTTATTATTGCCTCTAGGGCATATTTCCAACAGTTAAGACCAAATTACCCTTGACAAATTTGTTGGTTAGTGGAAAGTGAATCAATTAATCCAGTAAAGTATAAGATACATGCAATCGACAAAAAGATAGTTTCTTTGTTTTGCTATAAGGAGAGATACACACAATCAGAAAAGCGATACTTTCCTTTTTTAAGAAGGCTAAGAAGGGAATTATGGAGAATTAAAAAATTGCAACTTACATTCTGAAATTTTATCAAAAACCAAATGCACCTTATATAGAGGAACGGAGGGAGTATGTTGTTACTAATTATCAAAACCACCAAGGGAGCAAATGTGCTTTCAGAGTTCAACAATGACGATTGCGGCTCCAGGGCAATGGTCTTTAGGGGCATGACGAGGATATGTACCTAGGATAGGGTCCTAGGCAAGGCCCACATACCCTACCTAAGGACACCACATGGGAGGACTTGAAGATCAAGCATGAACTTCCGAGTGGATCCCTGGAGACATTCAAAGTCACTCGACAGTAATCCACTCGGAGACTCCCGCTCTCACTCGGCAGTCGAGTGTCACTCGAAAGACCTCGCTTTCACTCGATGCCAAAAGAACAGGAGCCATCATCAAGAGCCCAACGGGCAGACGCTGGTTCAATGGTCATTAGTAGCTTTTATTACGTATGTTACCTATAACAGCAGACTTTAAACCCCACGACCAGGCCCTTAGATGCGGGATAATTATGAGGGGCAGCGAACTCTTTATAAGCCGCCCCTCCCCTCCTGCACAAGGGTTGGGAACCATTGTAATCTCAATATTCCACTTGACATAAGCTCTCGAGCACTGAGACATAGGGATATTACCTCCACGAGAGGGGCCTAAACGCATACATCCGTGTGTACACCCTCGCCGTAGCTAGGACTCTGCCCTCTCCCTTTGTACCCCTACCATCTACTATCAGGCTCGTTCCCACGACATTTGGCGCCCACCGTGGGGCAGGCGTCTAAGCGACTTCCGGTGAGGTTGCATTCTTCATCCTTCGACATGTCTTCCGGCGGTGTTTTTGCTTTGGGACATGAGATCCGTTTCGAAGCCCTCACCTTCATCGCCGACGATTCGGCATGGCTCCAGGAAGCACCTCTCGATGTCGAGGCGCTCTCGATCCGCGGGGCCGTGCACTTCCGCGCGAGTCCCTATGGCGTGTTGCTGCGACAGCCATCGACTCCTTACGTGTCGGCTCCTCTCGCCATTCACAGTCGCAAGCGGTCTGGCCGCTCATGACTCTAGCGTTGGGTCGAGCATGCAGCGGCGCGTCAAACTTCTCCGCAGATTGTAGCGCTCGAGCCCGCCGAGTCCCTTCACGGCGTGTTTGAGTCAGATTCCGATCCATCCGACGTGCCTTCCGAGTGTGAAAGTTGCGATCCTGCAGCAGAGGTCTTGATGGCAGGCTCTCATCAGAGTTCACTGCCTGGCTTCGGCCATGGCAAGCGTGAGGCTGGAGGTCCATCGAAAGAGCAGCCGCGCCGCGACGAGGAGGTTCTTCATACTCCCATTGTCAGCGCAACTCCCGAGGCCCAAGCTTTGGAGGCCACGCGCATTCGTCTGGAAGAGCTCCAAGCAGAGATTGACGAGCGCGCTCACCAGCACCCGTCACGCCCCAGTCGACGTCATCGACAATTGTTTCCGACTGGTTCTGACGATGACGTTGAGGTATACCGAACTCCTGTGTTAAATGTAGCTGCTGCTGCTAGGATAGCAGATTCCATTCAGCCGTCCCAGTCAGAGGCTGGAAGAGGGCTGTTGTAGATCAGAGCACTGTTGGATGCAGCGCAGCGTCAGAATTCAGTAGTTTCTCAGTCCCGTAACAGGATACATGGCAATTCGCCCAAAGCAGAGACCGTTCAATCGGCACACAGCCCTGGATCGCCCTTGCGTCATCGAGGCGGCGGCTTTCGTAAAGAGCAAGACAGAGATCAGCATCACCGTGAGGACCATCGTCGAGTGCCCGCTCCTCCGTGGAGTGGTCCGTATGCGCCCCGGCGCTAGGACGACAGGCGCTCCTTCGGTGATGAGCGGGACACGGACTTTGACGCCCACGCCTACCTTGTTCAGAAGCGGATTGACAAGAGCAGAGCCTATAGAGAAGGACACGACAGAGATGTGTCGAGTGGAAGTTCAGTTGTGGTGTCTGGTCCTGAGTGTTTCAGCAGAGCTATACGTTCTGCAGAGATTCCCCCCAACTTCAGAATGGCGGTGGGGATCGAAAAGTTTTCTGGTGAAACAAAGCCAGAGACTTGGTTAGATGATTACCGAGTGGCTGTGCAGATTGGCGGTGGAAATGACAATGTTGCAATGAAGCACCTACCCCTCATGTTGGATGGTTCATCTCGATCTTGGTTGAATCGTTTGGCTCCTTCCAGCATACATTGTTGGGAAGATCTTGCTCGAGTGCTTGTCTGGACCTTTGAGGGCACTTGCAAGCGCCCGGCAGGTCTGGTCGACTTACAGCACTGTGTCCAGAAGCCCAATGAAACCTTAAGGGATTATATTCAGCGATGGTCCAACCTGCATCATAGGGTGGAGAATGTGTCGGAACACCAGGTTGTTTGTGCTTTCAAGGCCGATGTGAGATACAGGGAGTTGTACCTGAAGTTCGAGCGCACTGGTGATATTTCACTCGGCAAGATGATGGAAATTGCCACCCGGTACACCAATGGCGAGGAAGAAGACCGCCTCCGTAGCGGCAAAGGAAGAGTCGTCGCCAACGAGTCTGGCGGTGGTAACAATCGGAAACATAAGCGGAAGGCTGAAGACCCGGCTCCGGCAGAGGCAGCGGCGCTGGCGACTCAGTCGAAGAACAAGGGCAAAGCCAAGGCTCAGTATGCCCCCAAGAAGTGGAAAGGTCAGCCAAGAACTGATATCATGGATCGGCCATGTGTGATTCACACGAGGAAAGACGCAGAAGGCAACCTGATTTTGCCCAAGCACACCACTCGACAATGTCGAACCCTTATCCAGCAATTCAAGGGAGACCAGTCAAGTGAGAAATCTCCTGAAAAGGGAGATGAAGATGAGGAAAATGAAACATTCCCGGATGTCACTGCTACACTGGTGATCTTTGCTGATGTCGAGAGCAAGAGTCGTCTGAAAGTCATCAATAGAGAAATCAACATGGTTGTGCCAAACACCCCCACCTACCTCAAATGGTCCCAATATGCTATCACATTCGACCAGATAGACCATCCTACTCGTGTGGCCACCCCCGGTAGACAGGCTCTGGTAGTTGATCCAGTGGTGCAGGGGACTCGACTCTGAAAGGTCCTCATGGACGGCAGTAGTGGCCTGAACATTCTTTATGCGGATACCCTAAAAGGGATGGGCATTCCGATGTCCCGTCTGAGCGAGAGCTGCATGCAGTTTCATGGGGTCATCCCAGGAAAGAAGGCCAAGTCACTCAGCCAGATAGCATTGGATGTGACATTCGGGAATGACAAAAATTTCTGAAAAGAAAAGTTAACATTTGAAATCATGGATTTCAAGAGTGCTTACCACGCCATTTTGGGTCGACCTGCTTATGCACGTTTCATGGCCCGACCACGTTACGTGTATCTCAAGTTGAAAATGCCAGGCCCTAAGGGCGTGATCATGGTCACTGGCAATCGACAGCGGGCCGAAGAGTGTCTTCAGCAAGGCTCCAAGATCGCTGATCAATAGATGGCCATGGTCGAGCTGGAGGAATACAAGAAAACCGTTGACCCTGCTGATTTGCTCCGCGCAAAGAAGTCGGCTTCCGAGTCAGCATTTCAGTCGGCAGGGGAAGTGAAGAAGGTGCACATCCACCCGACGGATCCAACTGCTGCCCCGACGAATATCTCAACAACACTCTACAGTACATAGGAAGTCGAGCTCATCCAGTTCCTCCATGAGAACTGGGATATCTTTGCATGGAAGCCTTCTGATATGTCGGGGATTCCCAGGGAGCTGGCTGAGCACCGTCTGCGAGTGGATCCGAAAGCCAAGCCCGTTAGGGAGCATTTGCGTCGATCAGCGGCGGAGAAGCGCAAGGCAATCGGAGAAGAAGTGGTTCGTCTCTTACAATCCAAGTTTATTCGGGAGATTTACCACTCCGAGTGGCTCTCGAATGTTGTGATGGTGCCAAAGAAAGATAAGTCGTTGCGCATGTGCATTGACTTCAAACATCTCAATAAGGTGTGCCCAAAAGACCATTTTCCGCTCCCCCGCATAGATCAAATTGTTGACTCCACAGCGGGGTGCGAGCGTTTATCATTTTTGGATGCTTATTCTCGGTACCATCAGATCCATCTGTATGGCCCGGACGAAATAAAGATAGCCTTCGTCACCCCATTCGGGTGCTTTTGCTACATCACCATGCCTTATGGTCTTAAGAATGTCAGCGCTACTTTTATGCGCATGATTCAGAAATGTTTACTCGACTAGATCCCTCGGAATGTCGAGGCGTACATGGGCGATATAGTGGTTAAGTCCCGCAAAGGTTCCGACCTGCTGGCTGACTTGGCCGAGACATTCGCCAATCTGAGGCGATTCGACATAAAGCTGAATCCGGCCAAATGTACCTTCGGTGTCCCTGGCGGCAAGTTGCTTGGTTTTCTCGTTTCCGAGCGCGGAATTGATGTCAATCCCGAGAAGATCAGCGCCATTACCCGTATGAAGACTCTCGTGCGAGTGCACGACGTTTAGCAGCTCACTGGTTGCTTGGCAGCATTGAGTCGATTCATTTCTCGTCTTGGTGAGAAGGCGCTGCCCTTATATCAGTTGATGAAGAAGTCTGACACGTTTGACTGGACTCCCGAAACCGAAGCAGCATTTGTTCAGCTCAAAGCCCTGCTCTCCACCTAGCCGGTGCTTGCCGCTCCTGCCAGCAAAGAGCCCTTGCTCCTCTACATCACGGCCACAAATCAGGTCGTCAGTACGGTGCTGACTGTCGAGCGAGAAAAGGAGGGTAAAACCTATAAAGTCCAGCAGACAGTTTATTATGTCTCGGAAGTATTGTCCCCCTCAAAGCAAAGATATCCACACTATTAGAAGCTGGTGTATGGTATTTACCTGTCAGCGAAGAAGGTGGCGCATTATTTCCAGGACCATTCGATTTCAGTCGTCAGTGATGCTCCTTTGTCCGAGATTTTCAATAATCGCGACGCATCAGGTCGAGTGGCTAAATGGGCAATTGAGCTTGGACACTTTGACATCAGATTCGAGGCCAAGAAAGCAATCAAGTCCCAAGCATTGGCAGATTTCATGGCCGAGTGGACTGAACAGCAACAACCCATCCAAGTTCACTCGGCTCATTGGACAATGTTCTTCGACGGCTCCAAAATGTTGAATGGGTCCGGTGGTGGTGGTGTCTTGATATCCCCCAGAGGCAACAAGCTCAGCTTTGTCTTGCAAATTCACTTTGATTCCTCCAACAATGAGGCAGAGTATGAAGCACTTTTGTATGGCTTATGCATGGCTATCTCACTCGGCGTCAAGCGCCTGATGGTTTATGGCGACTCAGATTTGGTGGTGAATCAAGTGATGAAGGAGTGGGATGTTAGAAACCCCGCTATGACCGGATACTGCAATGCAGTTCGGAAGTTGGAGAAGAAATTTGAAGGCCTGGAACTTCATCATATTCCCCGACTGAAAAATCAAGCGGCCGATGAGCTGTCCAAGATTGGTTCCACTCGACGGCCTGTCCCCAGCGGTGTGTTCCTGGAGCACTTGGACACTACTTCGGTAAAAGAGGATCCCTTCACCGAAGAGCCACCACAAGCTTTGAGCTCCTCTGACTCGACTAAAGTCGATGTTCCTGCTGTGATTGACCTGGTCATGGAGATTCTGGTTATCATTCCCGACTGGACTGTGCCATACATTGCCTATATCCTCAGACAAGAGCTCCCTGAAGATGAAGCAGAGGCTCCACAGATTGTGCGTGGGTCCAAGACTTTCACTGTGATGGGAGATCAGCTATTCAAAGAGAGTATGACTGGTGTCACCCAGCGCTGCATTTCTCCCGAGGAAGGTCAGATGATTCTAGACGAAATCCACTCGGGAACTTGCGGCCACCATGCGTATTCGAGGGCGATCATCGCTAAAGCATACCGAGCTGGTTTTTACTGGCCATGAGCTAATGAGATGGCTAAGGACATCGTTGATCACTGCGAGGGCTGCCAGTTCTATGCGAATCTGTCGCACAAACCGGCGTCTGCTCTGAAGACAATTCCTCTCGCCTCGCCGTTTGCGGTTTGGGGACTCGACATGGTTGGCCCCTTCTGACCCGGAAAAGGAGGATTCACCCACCTGTTGGTAGCAGTCGACAAATTCACCAAGTGGATTGAAGCCAAGCCCATCAAGAAGCTCAATTCCCGTACGGCAGTCACGTTCATGAGGGAGATCATTATCCGATATGGCATTCCGCACAGCATCATCACGAACAACGGCACTAATTTTGACTCGAAAGAATTCAGGAGATTCTGTAACTCCCAAGGCACCTGAGTGGATTATGCTTCTGTTGCACATCCTCAAACCAATGGGCAAGTTGAGCGGGCTAATGGTCTCATTCTGCAAGGTCTGAAGCCTCGTCTCATGCGCGATTTGGATCATGCCGCCGGTGCGTGGGTAACTGAGTTGCCGTCTGTTTTGTGGGGATTGAGGACAACGCCTAATCGATTGACTGTACGAACTCCTTTCTTCCTTGTCTATGGCGTTGAAGCCATGTTGCCGAGTGACTTGGCCCACAATTCTCCTCGAGTGGAGCTATATTCTGAGGCTGAAGCTGAACGGGCCAGACAGGATGGGGTAGATCTTCTGGAGGAGCGAGAGATGGCTCTGATCCGGACCACTGCCTATCAGCAAGACCTACGGCGCTTCCATGCAAGGAATGTCAAGAGTCGAGCATTCCATGAGGGAGATTTGGTGCTCCGAGTGAATCAACACCGACCTCACAAGCTTGCTCCTGCATGAGAAGGCCCTTTTGTCGTCACTAAGGTGATAAACAATGGAGCCTATTACCTGTATAATCTCATGAAACAGATAGATGAGCCACGCGCCTGGAATGCAGATCTGGTCCGACGTTTTTACACTTGAGACAAGAGTTTTCTGATGTAATAAGAATACTTCATCAATGCAATTCACGTTTCTGCGATATATACTTCGTCGATTCCAACCGTGCAGTTACATTCTTGGGGATACTCTGAGTGAAGAGCAATCCTCACATTCGGGGGCTTAGCTACGAAACATGTTTCGCCTAAGTTAAAAACCATGTCGGGTGGATAGCAGTCCATTCACTCGACATCCTATTTGCGAATCCGTCTTCGCTTAGGTTCAAAAAAAAATACTCCGAGTGATGAGCGATCCTCACACTCAGGGGCTTAGCTACGAAACACGTTTCGCCTAAGTTAAAAACCTCGTCGAGTGGATAGTAATCCATTCACTCGACAACTTAGTTGCGAATCGACATTCGCCTAAGTTCAAAAATACTCCGAGTGATGAGCAATCCTCACACTCGGGGGCTTTGTTGTGAAACACATTTCGTCGAGTGGATAGTAATCCATTCACTCGACAACTTAGCTGCAAATCGACATTAGCCTAAGTTAAAAAAATACTTCGAGTGATGAGCAATCCTCACACTCGGGGGCTTAGCTGTGAAACACGTTTCGCCTAAGTTAAAAACATCGTCGAGTGGATAGTAATCCATTCACTCGACAACTTAGCTGCGAATCGACATTCACCTAAGTTCAAAAATACTCCGAGTGATGAGCAATCCTCACACTTGGGGGGCTTAGCTACGAAACACGTTTTGCCTAAGTTAAAAACCTCATCGAGTGGATAGTAATCCATTCACTCGAGAACTTAGCTACAAATCGACATTCGCCTAAGTTCAAAAATAGTACGAGTGATGAGCAATCCTCACACTCGGGGGCTTAGCTGCGAAACACGTTTCGCCTAAGTTAAAACCCTCGTCGAGTGGATAGTAATCCATTCACTCGACAACTTAGCTACGATTCGACATTTGCGTAAGTTCAAAAATACTCCGGGTGATGAGCAATCCTCACGCTCGGGGACTTAGCTGCGAAACACGTTTTGTCTAAGTTAAAAACCTCGTCGGGTGGATAGTAATCCATTCACTCGACAACTTAGCTGCGAATCGACATTCGCCTAAGATCAAAAATACTCCGAGCGATGAGTAATCCTCACACTCGGAAGCTTAGCTGCGAAAGTATTTCGCCTAAGTTAAAAACAAAATCAGTCGAACAAATGATTGAAAGCCAAAGCACGAGTAAAATCCGAAAGGTAAAACCGCGGATAAACATCTTATGCAGAAGCAAATGTGCTCAAGCCTAAGGCCTGAATGAAGTTTTAGGGGATATAGTTCCACTCGGCATACCGAGGCAAATTTAACTGTTTTTTCAGAGACCCAAGTTTTTTAAGCAGGGGACGGACTGGCGGGCTCGACGAAAGTGTCCCTGGTCGATGCCGTCAGCGATTCTGGTAGCTGCCTCGATGAAGGTTTCCATGAAGTCCTCGAACTGGAGTTTCTTCGTGTTTACCACCTGGAGCTCCTTCAGCTTCTCCCTCACGTCCCTACAGTGGACCCTGACGAGTAACAACGCCACGTTGGCCCCGCGGCGAGCAGCAAATTTTTTCCAAGCTTGCACTTAACTGGAAAGTTCGTTCAAGCGAGCCATCATGGAGTTGAGGTCGAGCTGAAGAGTGTCCTCAGGCCATAACTCCTTATCGATTCTTTCCATGGCAGATTTCAGTCGAGTGATGTACGCCTGGGCACCATAGAGCCGAAAGTTGAGCCGCAGCATGTTCATCGCCATCGCATCAGCAACCGGCGACTTGATAGGGTCAAGCATGGGCTCAATCTCTTCTGTTTCCTTTTCAAAGTGCTGGCAGAATTCTGTTGAAGAAGGAGAAATAGAAAGTGGAAATCGGTGAACTGCGACCCTCAAAAATTTTGCAAATGTCAGTCGACAAGAAATACTCACCGTCGAGCAGAAGATACATCTTCCTCGAGAATTCGCCCAGATGCTTCTCCAAGCCATTACCCCTCTTGGTTAGTTGCTCGGCCTTCTTGACAAGGTCCGCACGCTCCTGCTTCAGCTTGGTGTTCTCGTCCTCCAGCTCCTTGGTGGCCGCTAACTTTCGTTCTGTGGCTTCAGTCTTCTCCTTGGCCGCTCGTTGAGCGTCAGCAAGCGCCTTGTCCTTCTCCTCCAATGCCTTCTTCATGGAATCTAAAGAAATAACATTGTTGAGTCACACTCGGAGTCGACGGTTTTCATTGCGTACGTCTGTTCGAGTGAGAGCACTCGGTTCAAAACATGGAGAGTGAAGAGGAGAATGCAGAAAATCAGCAGTAATTACCTCCCAAAGTCTTCATCTCAGCACGCACTCGCTCCAAAGCGTTGTTGGAGACCGCCAGATCGACTTGCAGCCGGTTCCTTTCGTCCTCCACGTCCTTATACTCTGTGCCAAGTTCAGAAGCCCTCTGGAATCAACATAAAACATAAATTCAATCGGTGAGTGACGCTTGGGACAGTCGACTGGGTATCGAACGCCGGCGAGTGGCTATCTTAGGAGAATTCAAGCAGAAAGTCCACTCGACACGTCAAGTGGCTCCGGCGCTCCGCGCACTATAAACAAATTCAAAAACTTGTCTCTATTAAGACCCCTGCCGATGCAAGCACTCGACAGCGGTCTCGAGGACTACACCCAATGGGTGCGCTAAGAGCGCCCCTACTGAGACGGTTAAACTCTCGACCTGTCGAGTAACTCGTCAGAAAAAATATACACTCGACAAGGTCAGCCCTGTCACGACACTCGACCTGTCGAATGACACACCTCCCTACTCTATGAAGTGCAGTATATCCTTATGCAGCGTCATATCATGGTTTGCCAATAATATCCATGAAACCTGCAAGGTAGCTACGAAGTGGTGTGATTCAAGACGAAGTGTATCCTGTATACAACAGACTCTAAGACCCCTGCCGATGCAAGCACTCGACAGCGGTCTCAGGGACTACACCCAGTGGGTGCGCTAAGAGCGCCCCCACTGAGATGGTTAACTCTCGATCCGTCGAGCAACTCATCGGAAAATACACTCAACATGTTGAGTGACCCTAGTACCACGCGTACTATCAATCCCAGTCCCACTCGACTACGATCACACCCAGTGGGTGCGCTAAGAGCGCCCCCACTGAGACGGTTAACTCTCGACCCATCGAGTAACTCATCAAAAAAATATACACTCGACAAGGTCAGCCCTGTCACGACACTCGACCCATCGAATGACGCACCTCCCTACTCTATGAAGTGTAGTCTATCCTTCTGTAGCGTCGTATCATGATTTGCCAATAATATCCATGAAACCTGCAAGGTAGCTACGGAGTGATGTGATTCAAGACGAAGTGTATCCATTATACAACAAACTCTAAGACCCCTGCCGATGCAAGCACTCGACAGCGATCTCGGGGACTACACCCAGTGGGTGCGCTAAGAACGCCTCCACTGAGACGGTTAACTCTCGATCCGTCGAGCAACTTGTCAAAAAATACACTCGACATGTCGAGTGGCCCTAGTATCACGCGTACTATCAATCCCAGTCCTACTCGACTATGATCCGGTCTATTCGAGTAGAGAAAGTTCAAACATTCTACAACAATCACCCACTGGGTGTACAACAACCAAGAGAAGACAGGAATTCAATCGACAATGAACTTACTCGGACATTGGTACGGAGGGCTGCACTGACGTCATAAGCCAGTTTGCTAGCCTCGAGCGCCTCCTTGGTCCTCAGCATGATCTGCTCCGCCTGGATCATGGCCTCCTTCGCTACTCCGGTCTGATCCTCCGGGGTGCGATGCAGAGAGAAGGTCATCACAGCTGGGGTCGGCCTGGTCGCTGGGGCAGCTGAGGCAGTCTGAAGGAGTGGTTGGAGTCGACGTCACGACGGTCGAAACAACTGGAGGAGCATGCGACAGAGGTGTTGTAGGTTCAGCCCTGAGTCGTGCCAAGTCGCCTCTCCCCTGGGAAGACTCTACAGTCGAGCGCTGAGGCGCCTGCGCCGATGATGCCCTCCGGGTACGAGCGCGCGAAGTGTCCCATTGCTCCTCGTCGTCCTCCACCTGAATGACCTCTGCAATGACAACCGACAGTGTTAACATCTACATGTGTCGAGTCCCATCCGGACGAACCAACAACTTTCTTACCTCTATGAGAAATGGTTGCATCAGCAGTGTCAACATCCATCGCTTCTTTTCCATCTCGATGAGGCGAGGTCACAGATGTAGCAGCTCTAACGGATTGAGTGGCATTCGGTCAGATACAATTCCAGACTTCATTCGACAAAACAAGTACGAAAATAAACACTTACGTGGAGACGACAGGTACGACCACCCTCATGCGAGGCAGAGCTTTGCGAGGTTTGGAGACGGCTTGCTTGGGTTGCTTGGCCAGCCTTTCACTCGACTCAACAGTCGAAGGGCGACTCCGTTTCGGGTTCTTCTCGCCAGGGCCCGGAGCTTTGTCCTCAGCAACTGTCAGATCCTGGCGGGCCTTGGTGCGACTTTCGCGTCGGGGAGGTGACTTGACCTCTTCTTCTTCGCCGGAGTCCTCGTATTCGTGCTCGGTGTCGGAAGAACCATCACCGTCCCCACTGCCACCCTCGCTCACCACGCCATCTTCCACATGGTTCCCGTTGGGAACGGGTGAATGCATGTTCATCCACTCCTGCATGATTAAGGGAGTAAGTCAGTTTATAAGTCAAAGTATCACCCGACAGTACAACATCAGTCGACACCTCACAACTCACCAGATTCTTCGGCGGGTTTTCAGCCAAGTAAGGTCGGACCCTCTTGGCTCCCAGAGGATTGTCGCAAGCTCCAGTGATGCTACGAAGCCACTGCTCAACGGTTTTCTGTGGAACCTCCTCTGGATGCGTCCTGGTTGTGTCCTCTCGGCCCGCGTAATGCCACATGGTGTGGTCTCTGGCTTGAAGCGACTAGATACGTCGACAAGAAATGTCTCAAGCAAATCCATTCCTATCACTCCGCCCCGGATCAATTGCACCACCGCTTCGACCAGGATACCCACTTGGACATGCTCCTCTTCGGTCACCCTCAAAGATTGGGGAACAGCAGGACGGTCGGGTGTATAGGAAGGAAGGTCAACCGACATATTGGGTGACGCAACATCTTTGCAATAGAAGCAAGTCGACTGCCAGCCTCTGACAGACTCGAAAAAAGTCATGGCAGGGAAGTAACTACGGGCTCTTTTCTGAACCCCTAAGCCTCCACACAACTAGAGCACATGAGTCTTCCCATCAGCAGGGAGAGCTTTCTTCACGGTCTGGGATCTGACCGTGAAGAGGTGCTTGAACAACCCCCAATGGGGAGAGCAGCCCAGGAAACATTCGCACAAAGTGACGAATGCAGACAGATAGGCGATGGTATTTGGCAAGAGGTGATGTAGTTGAGCATCGAAAAAGTTTAGAAATCCACTAAAGAACGGGTGGGGAGGCATGGAAAAACCTCTTTCGACATGGGAGAGAAAAAGAATCCGCTCCCCGTCGCGTGGCTCCGGCTCGCGCTCCTCCCCCGGCAACCTCCAAGCACCATCCGCCACGAGCCCGTCGAAGACGATGCCCTCCATGTCCTCGCGAGTGACTATAGAGGGGAGAAAATCCCCCTGCATCCAACCCGCCGGCACGGTGAACCAGGCGATCGAGGGCTTCTTGCCCTTGAGCTTCGTCGCTCCCTTCTTCGCCCTCTCCAGCTTCTCCGTCGTGTTCTTCATCGTCAGCACGGCGGCTCTCGTCGAGGAAGATCGGAGTGGGGCGTTGGGAGCAGAGGAGGCGGAGGAAAAGAGAGCAAGAACTGGCGAAGGTACTATGCGAACCGCAGCAGGGAAAGCTTTATACGCTGCCGAGTGTCTCACTTACCAGTGGACCCGTGAGGTTACCGCGCACACCAACCGCTGACGGTGCCCAGTACGTGGCGATATGACCGGCACGAAAATCGAGGCATCGTACCTCCACTTGCCCTGAACATGGCGTCATCATCGCGCGCACGCTTCCCCAAATTTTCGTATCCCGAAAATTCAGGTCTGTCAGACCGACCCATCGCCTCCCAAGATACTGTTAGTTCACTCGGAGCAAAACAAATGTTGAATATCCACTCAGGCACTTTAAAGGCTGAATGGATTCGGGCAAACGGAAAAGAATTCAATCGACGCAAGTTTCGTTGAAGCCCCGAATATCATTCGAAAGATTTTGCGTGTCGATCCTGAATGAACGCTAATGCTCAGAGTTCAATCGACACAAGTTCCATGGAAATCCCAAATATCATTCGGAGGATTTGATGCACTAACCCAAGGTCTACGTTGATACCTCCTTCCACCACTCAAACCCCGATCCATTCGGGGACTAATGACAAGGATATGTACCTAGGGTAGGGTCCTAGACAAGGCCCACATACCCTACCTAAGGACACCACATGAAGGACTTGAAGATCAAGCATGAACTTCCAAGTGGATCCCTGGAGACATTCAAAGTCACTCGATAGTAATCCACTCGAAGACTCTCGCTCTCACTCGACAGTCGCGTGTCACTCGGAAGACCTCGCTTTCACTCGACGCCAGAAGACCAGGAGCCATCATCAAGAGCCCAACGGGCAGACGCTGGTTCAATGGTCATTAGTAGCTTTTATTACATACGTTACCTATAACGGCAGACTTTAAACCCCACAACCAGGCCCTTAGATGCGAGATAATTATGAGGGGCAACGAACTCTTTATAAGCCGCCCCTCCCCTCCTGCACAACAACGCGTACTATCTAATAGACGCCCAGAAGGCGCAGAAGCGCAAGAGAGACACCTCCGGCAAGGAGATGGAGCGCCCGTAGAACGCGACGCTCCTCCGTCCATTTTATTGCTGAAAACCATTGTATGTATCCTTCCCCTTTCGGACTTATGAATGCAACGGGGGCCCCAGACCGGCACTTGGGGCCTTTCCCTTTTCGATTACTCCAAAGATTTCCCATTACTTAAAGGCACGTCAACCGGGCCCGACTCCCGGGCCCGGGGGCTCGCCCGACTCCCCACTCAGGCGGACAAAGAATGTGGAGCAAGCCACCCTTCGCCTCCCCTTCCCAACCAGCTACGGACCGGCTCGCGGCTGTCCGGCTGAAAAGACCACAGGGTACGAAGGAACTTCTCACACAAAGATCGACCAACGCGCACGGCAGCCGGACCGGCCCAGCCGAGCTATGTTAATCCTAGCAACCGGCCTCTGCCGACTGAACCTAGCCCTAGCCGGTTGACTCTAAGAGCCCGATGGTTTTCCCCAAGGGTGAAGCCCCACCCCTGTCCCAGACCGGCTCCCGTCTGGCTGGCAGGCGGGGCGAAAGCCAGAAGGAATCCTGGCGCGCAAACACAAGTCAAAAGGCAAAAGGCGAAAGAAGAGCCGACACGCACTTTCTTTTTTAAGAGCAAATGGCATAAGTCATAACAATAAAAGGCCCACGGCCACAAGTTCATTACATATACACCCCATTGGGTGGAATTCTAGTCCAAAAACAAAAATACAGGAAAGAAAGTCCTAAGTGATGGCAGCTTCGGGCCGGCCCTCCTCCGGTGTTGACGCCTCTGGAGCCAGCGGTGCTCACGCCTCGGGAGCCGGCGGTGCTGGCTCCTCCGAGGCCAGCGCCTCCGGGGCGGCTGAGGTAGAAGCCCCCGCCCCCATCGGCCGTCTCGACGACGCTCCCCTCCGGGTCGTCCAGGGTGAGCCCGTACCGGTCCTCCGGGACCACCACGTCGTCCGCCCCGCGCTCCGGGACGTAGTTGTCCCATGCGACGAAGGACGCGAGGTCGCTCGCCCTCAACAGCACCTCGTCGGTCACCGCCTCCAACTCCGTGTCGGTGCCGGCACGCTGGGTTGTGAGCAAACTCAAGTCCAGTTCGGGGTACCACGACTTGGCAATGCGGAGCGCCATGCCCGCGTCGACACGTGTCGCGAAGGCCCTCCAGGCGTTCACCCGCGCAGTCCCAAACTCCAGCCACCTCAACAGCCGGTTCATGGAGCCCGGGTCCGTCGCGCCGGGCTAAAGGGTGCGAACCAGCGTCATGCCGACCGATTGGAGCCGCCTCAGGGCGCGGACCACCTCTGACAGACGCGCCTCGACGGCGATCCCCACCTCGTCCAGGGTCCAGGGGGCAAGCGGCCCAACAGCCTCTCCTCGCGCCCGTCGGGCCTCACGGTCGGCCTCCACAGCCGCCTCCGCGACCTCCTGCATGCCGAGAAAAAGCCCTAAGGAGAAGACAAGGGATGAGCGGGAAGGCAAGCCAGAAAACCCAGAAGGAAGGCACGAGAAGAACAAGACAACAGAAGCTTACTGTGCAGCATCTGATCCACCTCATGCCCTTGCTCCTACAGCTGCACCTCCCTGGCCGACCACTCCTGGCGCTGGCGCTCGTGCTCATCCCAAGCCGCCTGCGCGTCCTCGGCCGCCTTGGCTAGCGCGACGTCCTTGGCCTCCAGCCTCTCGCGGAGAGCCTTCTCCCGCTCATCCGCCTCCCGACGAAGGGCGGCCCCTCGATCCGCCAACGCTTGGCGATGGGCCGCCTCGCGGCCCTCCCGCTCCGTCTTCACCTGGTCTGCCTTCCCACGGAGCCAGTCGCGCTCTGTCGTCAGGAGTTCCCGCTCCTCGTAAAGGCGCACCACCTGGCGCCGGAGGCAGACCGTCTCGACATGGGTAACTGCATGAGAAGAAGCCGCTGTTGTCAAAAAGGATTCAGCCCACCTTCCGGACAGCCGGCCCGATTTCCGGGGGCTACACCCAATGGGTGCGCTTGCGCGCTCCCACATCGCAAGAGCACATACCTCGCAAGTCAGCGGACACGACGACGAGCCGGTTTTCAGCTCCTCGGTACAACCCCAGCAGGGTGTTGTACGCCGCCACCCAACGGTCATGCGCTGCCTGCAAAACAATAAGAGTGCATAGCTTTAGGCTCGACCCGCCTACGCCCCAGCCGGCTCGAGCCTCGAGGGCTACACCCGATGGGTGCGCTGGCACGTCCCCAATGAAAAAGACGAAAAAACACAAATCAAGAGAAGGAAAGAAGAAACTCACCGCGACCGCCTACTCCAAGCTCACCAGCCGGTCATTGGCGGCCCGAGCGTCTTGCGTCGCCTGAGCGCAACAAGCGGCAAATGCTTCGACAACGGCGGCCACCGCCGCCCCGAGGACGCTCGACGGCCCGCCAGGGGCCAGGCTCCCGACCGTCGCCCAGGTCTGCTACGGCCGGCCTCCGTCTGCGGGTCCTCCCTTGTTGGAGACCGCGATGGGACCAGCCCCTCCTGTCGCCGTCGCGCCGAGGGCCGCCGTCGACGCGCTTGCGGTGGCCGTTTCCCCAGCCATCGCGGCCCCCACCTTCGGCACTCCGCCTCCGGCAGCTCCGGGCCGACTCGCCTTCGGTGCCGGCGCCTCTGGAGCCGACGCCTCTAGCACCGACGCCTCCGAAACCGACGCCTCCGAAGCCGGCACGTCCGGTGCCGGCACTTTTGGGGTTGGTACCTCCGCCCTTGGCGGCACGTCGCCCGCCACCGGCTGGGCGGCGTCGCGGTCCATGTCCGCCTTGTCCTCCGCGGCCTTTGCGCTCGCCTCCGCCCTTCGCCCGGAGCCGTGGTGGCCCTTCGACCTCTTCTTCCAGCCGCGGGGGAAAGGCTCCCACGCTCCGCCAGCGGCCTCCTCGCTGGTTTCTCGGAGGAGGGGGAACGGCTCCCACGCTCCGCCGGCGGCCTCCCCGCTGGCTCCCCTCGCCTCTTCGCCGCTTCCTCCCATGGGCAAAGCTCCTCGACACGCCGCTCCCGCTCGGCCGCCTCGAGGTCGAGCCACGCCTGGCGCTCCCTCTCCTTGGTAGGCGTCGACGGCGCCGTCCTCTTCGTCCCGCCACCCGGGGTCCTCCCCAGGGCACGCGCCTCCCTGGTAACGACGAAGTAAGGGACTGAGGGAAGGCAGAACGGACCAAGGTGGAGAAGGAAATGGACTTACCCGACGACGACGAGGACCGCCCTCCTCATGGGTCCCGCCAGGGCGACCTTCTGCTTCTTGCCCCCGCCTCCGCGGTTGCCGCCCGGCTATGCGGTCGCCGCACGCTTGGGCGCCGGCTTGGTGACGGCCGGGCTTTTCCCCTTGTCGTCCGCGTCCGGGCCTCCCCGGCTGGAGCCGCCGCCGGCTCGAGGTTGGCACCTCCGCGGTCTCTGAAGTCTCGGGCTTCCCCGGAGCCTCTGCAACACACGACGTCTCCGCCTCAGCGTCATCATCGGTCCAGTCCCATAGGTGCGTCTAGGGAGGAGGCTCACCCGTCGACTCGGCCTCTTCGGTCCCCTCCGTCTCCGTCTCCGCGTCGCTGGCTTCGGACGTGCCGGCTCGTTCGGAGTCAGCCGGCTCCACGTCATCGACCTCCTCGGGGTCCGACTCCGCCATGTCAAGGGTCGGCTCCCCGTAGTTCTGCAGCAACGGGAAAAGCTGCAGGCAGGCCCGGCGACGCGCTGTCAGACTAAGGGAGGGAGGGGTACTGCCTCTGAAAGAAGATGGAAGGAAGGAGGCGGCTAGACACTTACCCGCGGTGCCGGACGACTCCGGCTGTATAGGGTTTTCCCCCATTGCCATTGGCCCTCCGCCATCTTCGTCATCGAGATGACGTTCACCCTCCTCGCCACGTAGGCCGGTTTCATCTCCTTGGTGGAGAGCCGGCAAGGGTCATGGCATCCCCCCATCTGGTAGATGAGGTGCGGCCGACGCTGCAGCGACTGCACCCGGCGCGCCACCATCGCGGCCAGCAGATCTATGGCCTTCAGCCCCTCCGACCGGATCATCACAAGCAGGCGCTCGCAGAGCCGATCCGCCGTCTCGGGCGCCGGAGGCGCAACCGCCCGCCAATTCAGCATCGCGATCGATGGGTGGTTGGCAAAGTCGGAGAGGTTGATGTAGTCCTCCTCCGGCTTCGCGTTCTTCACGTAGAAGAACATTTCGGGAAGCCGATTCCCTTGCGGATATGGATCAGGGCGTGTGGCTTGGCTTCCTGCTCTTTGCTCTCACTCTCTCTCGTGGCAGGGAAAGGAAGACGACGAAGGCGATGCGGCGACAGGGGGGAGCGAACGGGCCGTTCTGCCTCCCCCCTCTCGACATTTAAACCCTGCACGGGTGATCGTGAGGGCCAGATTCATTGCGCACGACCCCGCGATTCCCGCGACATGCGGGACGGATATCGTGGCGCTCGGGAACGCCAACCGTCCGCCCCGCGCCGTAAAAGGATCCCCGCGAAAGGGCCGGGGCTACGGTCGCGGAGGGCCTCGCCCCGCCGCCCGGTCTTTTCCGCCGCGTGACGCGTCTCCTCTACCCGGTGGGGAACCCGAGGCGGCGCGCGAAGCGTCAGCCGGCTATGAAGGCAGTCATTGCTTGCCGGCTTCGCTTGACTCTCAAGACAACCCGCGGCACAAGAACGATCTGCAAGCCGGCGAGGACCGCCACGGCTCGTCAGCGGGTCCTCCCCAGCTTCAGGGACTACTGGCGGGGGATGACCCCGAGGTAGCCTCAAGCGCCCCCTTTCCCCAGCCTTGTAACACAATCAAAGGGCGAGCCGCCTCCCCCTGCGGTCCGGCTACGCCCTCCCAGAAGCGACCCGCCGGCTACGCCCCACCGGTTACGACGTGCCGGCCGGCTGGGGCGTTGCCGCCTGGCCCCCCAGCCGGACGCGCATTGGATACTGTCGTAAGGCATGCGTGGCAACAGTGGCCCCCATCCCATCGGGGGTCAGCGCAAATATGGCCACAGCAAAGGCATCAAGGCCTCTAACCCTGGCGGATGATGATCGGGCTTCCAACAGTGCCGACACGCCCCAACCACTCCATTACCTGCCCCGGCATGGCTACAGGGTGGTCGGCCGTACCGTTGACCCCGGCCGACCACCGCAAGACGACGCCACAAGGGGCGGCCCGTGCCGTGACGTGACCGGCATCGGGACCCGCCACGCTGGCCCTGTCGGTTCCTACCAGGACCCTTCAGCCGGCGGGACCTACCAGCGACAAGACCCCACAGCCGGCGGGCCCCACAGCCGGCCAGAAAGGCTGTCGGCTGGGGGGGCCTTTGACCTTCTATTTGTATTGTAATCCGGGGGGTTGGCCTATAAAAACCCCCGGGCCACCCCCATGCAAGGGGTCGGTAGATCTCCCAGCTCTCTTCACATCCACTCCACACATACGCATGTAGGGAGGCAAAAGAGCGGGCTAGCTCCTTCCTCCACGATCCATACAGCTCAAGGAGCGCCATTGTAATCTGACCATTGTCTCAACTAGACCAAGCAGGACTAAGGGTGTTACCTCCCACGGAGAGCCCGAACCTGGGTACATCGTGTGTCCCCCACCGCTTGTGCCTAATCCCGCTCCCGGAGCCCGCCGGCGTCCTTCGACCCCTCTCGATAAGACTACCTATGGCATCTGTCGTGACGAAACCACGACATCTAGTTTGTATTGTTTCCTATGGTATTTGATTTGTTGTTTTTTGTCTTGGGCTGGGATTGATATAGTGTTTATCGAGCAACGATGTCATTGGATTCGGCTTTGCTTTTTGTAGAGATGTTGTTTCCGTGCTTCATTTGTTGTGTACGGCGTCGTACATGAGATGCTCAGGGTTTGTCGATCCACACTGTGACACCACGATATACCGGGACGGGCTGACGGGCTCCGCGTTGTCCGCATCTCCTCTGGACAACGAATTCGAAGCTGCGGGTCCCTCCTACTTCCTTAGAGCATCTCCAGCCGCGGCCCCAAAGGACCCCCCCCCCCCAGTCCCCTTTTTTTATCGCCGGCAGGCGAAAAAATCCCCAGCCATGGCCCCAAAACACCGTTTTTTGCCAGTTGAAGCATTTTTTGGGACCAACAAACCCAGGCCGACCCCAGGACGCTGGGGGTCTCCTGGGCGCACCGGCTGAAGCGAAAAGGCAAGTGGGACAAAGGTGTCAACGACACCGGTTGCTACTTCCCGCCACTTCCCCCTTCTTTTCCCTCTACCCCTGCCGTTTCGCCCGCCAGGTTCTTCTCTTCATTTCCCTCCATTTTCCCTTTCTTCGTCGCCATGCTGCCAAAGAAGTACGCCGCCCCTCGCCAAGCCACCGGCCCCGCCGTCGCCAAGCCTCGCAAGCCACGTGCGTCGATGGCAAGACCGGCAAGGATGACGAACGCCAAATGGAAGGCTGACGTCGAGCAAAGGGAAGCGGTGACCACCGATCGCCGCAACAGGCTCCTCATGAAGAAAGCCCGGGACGCGACGGCGACAACGGCAGCGGTTTAGCAGGTGTCGTGTCGCCATCCGATCTTCCCGAGGAGACAGCCCGCGAACCCGTTCCCTCACGTCGCCGGTCATCAAATCGCCCCGGACGACCCGCACTTTCCTTCGTCGACCTTCCCTTCACCAGGGTGGGGGTACGCGCCCTCGTCGGAATACGTCGAAGGCAACGCCCTTGCGCGTTCAACCCCAACATTACCTTTTCACGCACGCCCTCCGCCTTCTCCGCCGGCCACCCCAACGCCCAGTACGACTACGTGCCCTCATCGACGTACTCCAGCTCGTCCGCGACCGTTCAGTGAGGCCCTCTTCCTTTCGCGCCTGCGCCGCAATACGGCAACGCCGAGGCCAAGATGAAGGACATAATCAACACCGGCTCCACCGCGGTCGCCTCGTGTCCGGGTTTGGTGCGCACGAGGACACCGACGACATGGACGACGCCGAGGTCAACCCCGAGGAGGAGGCAACGAAGGAGGATGAGGACCCCGAGGAGCTCGAGGAGGAAGAGTCGGTGCCCACGTCGACGAAGGGCAAAGGGAAAAAGAAGAGGAAGACGAGATCGGCCAACGACAAGCCACGCAAGCCCCGCATCAAGTGGACGTCGATGAAGAACGTGTGCCTCGCCGAAGCATGGAAGCTCGTGAGCATGGACCTGATCACCGGCGCGAACCAGAACACTAAGACGTACTGGAAGAGGATCAAGGCGGCTTTTGACGAGCGCAAATTGGTCAACCTAGAGTTCGCCGGCACATACATGGACCGCGGCACCAAGGCCATGTCCAACCATTGGCCAGGCATTCAAACGACATGCAACAATGGCACAACATCCAGGAACAGGTTCATGCTCACCCAAAGAACAGCGCGAGCGTCGAGCAACAAGTATGTTCGCCTACTTTCTTTTGTCGAACACTTGGCATGCGTCCTCTTTCGCCGCCGAACTGTTATTTTTTGGACGCAGATGGTGCGAATGTTCGAATTGTTTCGCCGGGATGCCGGCTTCGACTTCAAGTTCCTCCATGTGTTCACGCGGATCGAGTCATGCGAGAAATGAACCAAGGTTCGACATCTGCTCGCCAACAAGAACGGCTCGTTCAACCCGAACGCGCCTGTTCTCGAGGCGACAAAAGGGCAACCAGACAGGAACAAGAAGGCGAAGCAAGCTAGGAACGATGCGCCGACGGCCGAGCGCCTGTAGGCGTCGATCGAGCAATGCATCACCGATGCAAAGACTCAGTCTGCCCTAAGAGAGAAGACGAAGGCAAGGTGATCGACGCTGTTGACGAAGCAGGACCCAAAGTTCGACCTCCTCAAGACCAACGTCGCCGCGAAAAAATGCAATACCGACTTGGCATTCCTCATGAGAGGCGTCACGACGGATATGGACTCGCTGGTCAAGGCGTGGTACCTGGCGGAGCACGACCTCATCCTCAACCGCATGCCAACGCAGCCATCCGCATCGCCCACACCGTCGCCGAGCCCTCCGCCCGCGTCTCCGAGGTTAGAAATGCTCGCTACGCCAACCTCGCCCATGCCTACCGCTACGCCGACAGCTCCGACAGACGGCAGGAAGCAAGCCGCTTGAAAAGTTCGCTAGCGTCTTTTTGTACGCCGAACTATTGGCATGTTTCACCAGTTGATGGCATTATAACGCCGAACCCACATCCTGGTTTGGGCGAGCCGGCGCTATTTCAGGTCCCTGAGGGTGCAACGGCTGGAGATGCTCTTAACGTTGACCCCCATCGTCGTCGTCCAAAGCTCATTGCTCTGTTCCGTCTGACCTCGCCACTTACAACAGGGTGATAAATTGTCTCTGCATGTTGTTGGCTGCATGATGCTGATGTTATTTTCCGTTTGCTGCCACTTGCTGCTTTGCTCATGTCACTGCACACTGCTTTGTTGTTGGCTGCTTGTTGCTTGCTATTGATGCTTTATGAGTCGTGACCTGCCTGTAGATGAGACAAATAGAGATTGATTTGCTATATATGACTTATTTGCTTGCTAACATGGCCATATTCAGTATTGTTTAACTTACTTGCTTCATTGCTTGCCACACTGTCAGCCTATGGCTAGACTTCACTGTGTATAAAAGTTTTCATTTTAACATTTGATTTATCAGAAAAAATCACAGAAAATGCTCAACCAGTCAAACTTGTAAAATCCATAGCAAAATCATTCTAATTTGGTTTGTAAATAGTACTGCGTCAAACCTGGAAGTGCACATATTAGAGCAGGAGTTTATCTACCACATAAGAAATCACATACATAAAAGCAACAACAATTGAGTTGGGCATACACGAACATTGACAAAGCAAATAAGTAACAGGCATGCAAGACTCTAAAATGCAAGAGAATGTCATGTTGCAAGACTCTAAAAGAACCGGCTGTAGACGCATATAAGTGGATGCATGTTAATTAATTGGATAAAATCTTGATAGCATGCATCTTTGTAAATGTCTATTTAGAACAAATTTGGTGCTGATACTGAGAAATTGAGTCTTCTTCTAATAACATGAGTATATCAAGTGCAAGAATTAACCTTGTAATCTTATGGTCAAATAATAAATATAAAATTGTATCAAGCAAGAATTTTCTAGCTCTCGTAATTTGAAGTATTGCAGTCTTGACTTGGCGATATTCTAAAGAATATAACTATAAGACCAGTGATAGAAAACTAACAGAGAATGCTGAGAACAAAGAACACCCAAAATATAGTAATGGTACTAAAGTTTGGCTGTAATGTTGTGTGTGGCAGGCACGGGTGGCTCAGGGATCGCAACGCGTAGTGAGCGTTGCGGAAGATTGGGATGGGACAGGCATTTGTGTGCGCATTTGGTAATCGAGCTGCTCAGGAGGGGACCGTTCCTGAGATATAATCAGTCAACTAACATGTAGTAATGGTCTGACTGGAAAGCTAGGATTTGCATGAGCAGGTCAACGGTGAATTATAATATCAACATATAGCAACATAACCAATGTGCGCTACCAAGTTTCCAAAGGAGGGCGTTTACCGACAACTTACCGTTGATCTGCAGTCATACCACATGACTAAAATTAGAAATAGCACCACATTAAATTATGATTCAAGCAATACAAACAATTATCCATGAAGTTAATTTCTAAACTCTGTGCTTATTAAGATAGGTGTTTACCAGTAATAGACTCAAACGGTACATAAGTTTTAACTTCAGGATAGGTGTTTACTCTATTTTTCAGAGATGGAAATGCAAGTCTCACCAACTCAACAAGTAGATATGTTAGCTAGCTATCAATGTTCTCAGAAACCATAAATAGTTAAATTACTGAATTATGTGTGCTTGTGCAGATAATTATACAGTTCTATAAGACAGTTAATATGAATGTATGATGGATTTGTAGCTGCCATGATCAAGGAGATGTTGCTACATGCATATGCGTAAAACTAAGCATTCATTCTTCTACTCGATACTATTCTCTTGTCAAGCTCTCAAATTTCTGTACATTTCTGATAGAAAAATGTGATGCATCCAAATTTGCTTATTGTTGATACTACCACATCAATTTATATGGCTGGATCATGAAACACTAACTTATTAGATTTAAGATGAAAATAATAGGGCTTATTAAGGAAACAAAGCAGAAAGGTAAGGGTATGCATGTAATATGGGCATGATTTTCCTTTGCATATAGGGACGTTCTATCAATGTTAGTAATAATAACACTATCAATAATACTCTATGAAGGTTCCATAGAGTATGATCTCACAGAATAAGGCAGGTGTACGTATCCATCTTCCGTGGAAAGTCTGCTGTTATAAAGTTGGTCCCAGAAAATTGCTTTCTGCTAGAGACTTCCTTGGGCTGTCACACAATCCCCTCCACTGTACTGCCCATGTTTTAAACTATTTATTAACCAGGGAAAGGATGGCTATAGAAAAGACTGCACAAGATATTATATGACATATAAGGAAAATACAAATGACATACTATCTGCTAAGAGAGCATAAAGGAAGCACAAGAAGAGTAGTATGCCTCCTGGAAAGAAATATATTTAGCATAAAGGGAGAATGAACAAGCAAGTCGCAAGATCACATTCTTCACATGGAAATTGAAGGGGCCAAAGAATGCATCTCCTATTCATCGGAGGACAAAGCTTTGCTAACGGAACCATTATGCAGTAGTATTTTCATCTAAATTTACCATTTAGTAACAACTGTATATAGCTCAGTTTTTGACAGATATAGCAGTGTCGTGGTATTATACACAATCCATTGCCAAAAGGATTCATTACTTTCCTACCGATATTTACTTGTCGTGGTATCTTTCATTTTTAGATGATACTTCTACATGCAGTATCTTACTCTAATACTGCATGGTTAACCTGCTTCCTTTCTGCAAATACACAATTGCACTATTAGTGGGAGCACTGGATGATATATGTCATTTTCCTGCAACACCTAAAGACTGAATCGGTGATCGGAGCATACAAATCTGGGTCCAAGCAATGCAAAATCATGACTATGGTCTGTTCTGCATACATATATAGTGCATGCTACTGATATTTATCAGTGTCTGCGCCTATTTCTTTCAAGTAGTTTTCCTGTCTTATTACTGAATACATATGTAGTGCATGGTACTCATATTTATCAGAGTGGCTGTACCTATTTCTTTCAAGTAATTTTCTTGTCTTACTACTGCATACATATACAATGCATACTACTGAAATTTATCACAGTGGTTGTACCTATTTCTTTCAAGTAATTTTCTAGTCACTAGTAAACGTGCACGTGCAACGCACGTATAATCTTTGCAATTTTTTAAGTAATTTTTTTTCTTAATCACTAGTAAACTTGTAAGGATAGTTTGATCTGAATCATGAACATCCAATCCCTAGAATCGAGGACAATCCACTAAATTTAATCATTGGCATCCCAAATCACATTTTCCAAATGGATTGCCAAATTAAAGTCGACCCTTTCCATCAGCATGACACACGGGGCACGTTTCTAAGCTTGCTTGAGTCAATCGCGGTCCAAACTGATGGCAATGGTGAACGACATCCAAGGATTGAGAGCAGAATAGAAGATAGGAGATCAAAAACCAATAGGCGACGGAAGGGAGAAGGATAGTCAATGGCGTTCGAGAGGCAGCGGAAGGGAAAAGAGCATCTCCTGGCTTCACCTGCATTTTCTGCAAGTGGTGTCCGGTTGCTGGAGGAGATGCGTGGGCGCCATTAGTAGAAGCACACCCCTGCTTAAGGCACCATGGCCATAGGTCTGCGTCTGCGCCACGAGGCAAAAGTTGAGGAGCACGTCAACGCATTCAACCAAGAAATCACATGAATTACCCCCACTTCCGCAAGGGGTACCACCCACTCCTATTCCGGAGCTACATGAACAACAAGTTGACATTGTAGGCCAGTCACATAACACGTCAATGTCCCACCATGCCCTATGTTACACAATACGCCGAATAGTGATAACCCAAAATCTAAGCAACGTGATACTGTTACATGCATATGTAGACCATAAGATGATTCACATCCACTAATATGTTAGAAATGGGTCCTTGATATTCAGATTCAAACAACATCCATTTAGTTTAGCTGCTCACATTGTTTTAGGAATTACAAAGGAGTTGTAGAGCCATGGAGATAGATAAGCTTTAGGGCAATGGGAGTAGAAGTAAAATTATCCATGAATACATGAATGGTTCAGGAAGAGACTACTTTTTAGAGCAATGGGAATACATAATGACACTAAAGAATTGCTCTCTCCCTCTCTCTCTCTCTCTCATTATAGAAATTAATTGGAACAGGGATTCTCGAATGTTTTATCGTTCGTTCTAGAAAATAATAAAACACTGCCCCCCTCCTAATCAAAGATCCTACATACATATAGACACCAGATTATAACCTTGTTGGATTTAGAGAGAGTATTGAGTGCTGAAGGGGGAGGAAGTGAAATCGGTACCTAGGTCACACATGAGGAAGGGAAGCAGTGAAAATAAGACGTTAACATCACAAAATAATATCAGCTGCGACACAGGAGCTCTAGGAAAATAAACCTTGATTTTGTGTGTTTTGGATCCTGCTACCAGCCATGGCCTTTGTCAATAGTAGATTTTCTCTATTGATAGAGTTGCACTTCTTCTAGCAACCATCCCTGAACCTGTACCATCACCACGACCAAAACTACCAGGAAATCAAATGTCAACTCCAAAAGCATGCTAAGGCACCAACGATGCATGGAATAGTTATTATAAAAAGTTACATGCTAAGGCGCGGTTGATGGGCTGCACGTTCGACTCCTTATTGAGATTCTTCTTCACTGAATCTGAATGGTTTGATCACGCAAAAGCATATTTTATTTTCACCACAAAACTTAAAACTTATAAAAAGGTTTGCAAGCCTGTTCAAGGACCAAGAAACCATTGGAATTGGCTATAATCTACAAAAGTATATGTTCATCAAGAACAGGCTGTTAAAGAAATTGTGTCTTATTGATTACTCATTTGTATTTCTAGTGAAAGAAGCCCAAGTGAGTGAACTGTAAATAAGTTAGAACATTCAAATCGTTACTATTTTCTTGTGTGTGATAAAAAAATATGACCAAATGGAAGATATTTAGGCCTGTGAACAAATATCCACCTAAATCCAAAAAAGGCCAGAAGCAAATCTTGAATATTTAAGCAGTTCTAAAGTCGAAAAGAAATAATGTACTAAAGAGAAAGATAACTTGATTTGTACTAACATGGATAACAGTATCGCTTTGAGAAAATAAAGATAATATTGACTTCTTATTTGGTAGAAGTTGTACCTCCAAACTGCATTGAAAAGCAGTGGTACCTTCACATTGGCACATCAACAATAGCCTTTCTCCTCAGGAGAAGTGAGGAAATCAGGAACCTATGTCAAAATATGGCAGCCACCCATAAGTAACATGATCAAGTAAAGAAAATTTAAACGCACTATCATGTCAATTTAGGAACCTTGTACCATTAATTACTAATCACACTTTCATTTTCTCTTTTCTAAACGATGTTTGGCAGGAGGCACATCAACATCATATATGACTGCACTTGCTAACTAATACATGTTTTCTCCAGAAGTGCATGCTAAATTTTCATACAAGCTGATAATCTCCTAGATGCTTGGCAAAAGTATCATTTTGTAAATCGTAATCCCTTCACCTCAACAACAACAAGTACAAGATGAACTTAACATAAATGAACAATACTAACATTTGGCGAAGTCTATGGAGATTACAAATATAGGCATCATCTGTAGAGAAAACAATCCATAGATCGCACAAGAGTAAGATTAGCATTAGACACTCGATCTGGACGTTGCTGTTGTAACCACAATTGTAAGAGCCCAACCCCTGTAATATTTCTCGAATTGCAAATTCTTGCTACTCAGCGGCACCCCAATTGGTCTGAAACTATTATTTGTTTTGGCCTCACAAAGTGTAACAAGACATCACCAAATACACACAACAGCCTGAAATCACCAGCACCCACATGGAACCAATCCAGAGGACAGAGTGGATGAAAGAACTCTTACTCTGAAGCATATGAGGTGGAGAAGAACTTTGTGCAGGATGCCCACTGGGAGCTGAGTTTGGGCATCATCCCACCCGAGGACGGCTGAGGATGGGTTTCGACGACAGCAGTTCCGTAGCTCAGCGGTCCACGGCAGCAGGGAACCATGGACGAACGGCGTGTTAGAAGCATAAGTGGAGGAGCGCAATAGGGTAGTTTTGGATGCGGAACGTGACCTGAGAATCAGCGGTGACGGCGCCCCGCGTCCTCATTGGATGGGGTTGTTGTCGCATCGTTGGAAGGGGTGATCGGCACGGCACCCACAGTGGCTCGCACATCGCTGGCACATGCGGCGTACCCTGGCAGTGCGGTGGCTGCACTCCTGCGACCAAATTGGGGACAAGAACAAAGGAGCGACGCAGGGAGGCTGGCGCTTGAAGAGGCGGGGTTAGTTTGGTGGGCAGGGAGGCGTGTGGTGGGTGGCGGTGGAGAAGATGAGAGGCAGAGGAGAGGATTTGTTCTCATGTCTTCTTCGCCATGGCCGAGTCAAGGCCGGTTGGGAGAAAGGTTTTTTTAGAGAAGCGGGAAAGGTTGGAGCTAGGGACGCGCGAACGTGTGAGCATGGGCCACGATTGTTTCCGTTTGTCTGTGACGGCGTTGGGAAAGCCTAAATGTCATTGATGGCAGCGTGGGTAATTAAGCATGACTAATCATGGTTGATGTTAAACATCTAAGCAACATGGAGCGCAGGATTTGATGGTATGGACGTCCCACATTGTTTGGATCTCCACCTTTCGTCCATTCTTAGGGTAGTAGATGATGTTATCTCGTGCGAGAGTGTTATAAATGAAAATCCCTGCGACAGTAAACCTAGCTTTGACGTGGCATATGCGAGCAGCTGCTCCTTCTGCGTAGCTTATTGTGTTGGATATGGAAAGGTGACTTCTAATATATTGGGAATTATAAATCTTTAATAAGGCACAAAAGATAGTACAGGATGCATGTATCAACTATTAGAAGACAAAACTCAGCAGCTCTGTGCAAGACACCACATCATTTTTACAAGTAACGAAACAGTACACTACTATAATGAACGGTGAATCATAATCTCCTTGAGCAGCGTTTTTCTTCTTAGGCGGCAGCTCAAATCATCGATATGAAATTCTTCCGGAGGAAGCCTAAAGAGCTAACAAAATGTTGAGCTTATCTACTCAGACTGCGAGTGCATGTGAGCATTCAAACATACGCACTTCAGTAAAAGCAGGGCACGAACAATGGCATTAAAAAAATTCAAATTTTGCCAAATGTTCTAAGCAAGCAGAGACTACACACACCGATACACCAAAGGACAAGAAGCAAAAACTGACCGGTGCTCGGAGTCACCCAGACGCATCTCCTGTTCCCTTACATGTCATCTGGTGTCGCCAGTGCAACAACATCCACAAGGACAGCTTCCTTCTCCACCACCTCACCTGCAGCCTTTCCATGCTTTGGCACAACAGACCAAGACCAACTTTTCTTTATCCTTCCATCGGATGCCTGGCCAAGGAGCGAATACATGTATTATTTTGAGGTGCAAGGCATGCTGACCAAACCAGGTAATATAGTAGATTACAAATTTAGTAACTGACACATTACCTCTTATATTTATGAAGCAAGGGATCGCACAAAGAAGGTATAGAAATTATTTGGCAATAATAAGATCAGCGAAGCAATGTAGATGACCTCTGATTATTGTTGTTCAAAATCTAGAACATTGTCCAAAATCAAGAACATAGAATAAATATGTTAGGCCAGAAATGAAGCAAATTCACTAACATTTGAAAAGGCTGCTTCTAGATGAAGTAATTGGCAGCTGAATCAAATGAAATTCCATGCTCATGTACTCCACATCTGCAACAAAAAGAAACACTACCTAACAGTCAAATTGCTTGATCAATTCATTCCTTAGTGAAGTTCATCTCGGTTGTCGTGAAGTATTCTCCCTGGACCTGGTTTGAAAGGGCAGAGCAAGAAGAAGGCAATAAAGCCCACTGCTCCCCAGTTTAGCTAGATCATTATCCATTAATGTCCCTTCTTTCAACATTTCACTCCAGAACATGGGAGATAGCACATGCTTGAAGAACATAAACAAGAGCATACAAGGTGATCGATTCGTCGTTGGGTATCAAGCAGGAACATCGATCATGGCATCATCTGTAATTGCTTGGACAGTTCAGAAAAATACTTGATAGTCTGCCACAACATGGATCCATCCTCAAGAATTAAGTATATCATAAAAGTACGAATACCAAACCTGAAATGTTGGAGTTACTTTGTTGAATTCAGTCTAGGCACAGCGACGTACCGTCGTGCTGCTGAGTGTGGTGGCCATCACGGCAGCATCGGGGCAGTGAAACCCAGGCATGGAGTGCGATGAATGGCTCCAGGCAGCGCAGTCTCCGCGAGGGATGATGAAGCAGCAATATACAAATACTAATCAGCATTGTACATATTTTTTCCCTAATGTTATGGCACAACCCAGAGCCTACCTGTGTCTCAGTTCTGAAAGTTGTAAAGTTTGTAATCAGAAAGGTATTTCAGTTTTACAGAGCGATCCAACCCGCGTTCCCGCATCCATCCATTGTTGATATATTATCTGCTCATGAAGACCTGGACAACAAGGAAATAAAAAAAATCTAGATTATCGATCGAGCTAATCTTATACTTGACTATCATGGCATCATTCAATCTCTATTTACGGATGTTAATAGGATTAGATACATCAGAGCATAAGTCTTGAATCAAACACAGTCAATTGTCATATACATAAATTTTTTATGAATGCGAGATTGATAAAATTGGTATGCCATGATATTTTCTAGGGAAGAAATCACCTGATCTTTTGGGACAAACAATCAATTCAAAAAGTGTGATGTCGGCAAGCACATGTGACCTTCTCGGTCTAGAGTCCCTTCTCAAACCTGCTGATTTACAAAGAGGTTAGAAAGAGAGATTGGGCCGTTGTCGCCGCACGTACTTACGTCCGCACCGCCGCGATCGCCATGCTCCAGACTGAGAGAGACAACAGAGCATAGAGGTGAGAAGGCGCATAGAGAGACCGAGAGAGGAACTCTAGTCCGAAGAGACTGCCCGGAGCTACGTTGATCGGTGGCAACGACCCCACCCCATCATCCTTCTTCCACATCTCCGCTGCAGAAACTTGCCGATGCGTGTTGTGGCAGCGTCGCGTGGTCGTCGAACATCTGGTGGAGCAAGCGGCGGTAGTTGCGAGGAGGGAGTGCGGCGACCCACGGGCATCGACCATCTGACAGAGCGGAAGAGTGAGCGGCGACGGCGATGGCGCCGGGGAGAGGAGCGTGCAGGCGATGACCCACGCATAGGAGCAACCGACGGGTGAGGGTGGAGCGCTAGGTGCGGGGTTTTTTGGTGGGGGCCGAAGCGGTACCGAAGGACTATGGAGATCGATCATGGGAAATCTTTTGACGGGAGATCGATCGTGAGATTAGTGGGTTGCTCGAACCGTGTTTGATGCTAAACATTGGGAAGATTTTGATCGTTAGATCCTATGATTAGACGGACGAGATGAATAGATGGTGGGATTAGTGGCTTGCTGTGTTAAACATGGAAAGATTTGGGGCCTTTAGATCTCGTCGATGGACGGGTCTGATTGTTTATCTCCGCCTTTCGTTCTTTTATAGGGGTAGTAGATACTAAATCTACAGATCTGACAAAACTGCTCGAGTGTACTGAACCTCAATATACACATGTGTGATTTAGCACTAAATACTACGGATTTGATTCAGTTCATCATCATGAATTTGGCCGCCACCAATAGCAGCCGGACGATCACAAGATATTACTATGATTAGCTTTAACAAGGGGACAAACAGTTTAATTAGTGGTCAACTTAACAAGAATCTAAGCATTCCATGGTATTCATATCCTAAGAAACATCCAACAGTTGTGAAGAAGCAGTTACATCAGGGTGGGGATTGGAACAAGGACTGAGAGAGACGAGGAACATACCTAGTACAAATCCAATCTCAGTCCCTTTTTTCTCATTGTTGATTACCACCGTTGCCATTAGGAGCACCTACACAATATGTGTTGTCATTTGTCAACTCCTGAATATCCCACGAGAAATAGCAGCAATAAAAAGCGATGAAACTGGACTTAAATAGATTGTTCAGAGAGATGAAAAGAGAGGGGGAGAGAGATCACCTTGTTCTTCACCAAGCTCTTCCTCGAGATTCATCGCCTTTTTTTTCTCAGATCTGCACACATATGTTTAGAAAAAAAACATAAATCAAGGAGTAAAAACTGGGGAGGAAGATGACTCAGACACAGATAGGCAACCTACAATGGGGACATGTGAAGACGGCCGCCACCGCCTGGAACTCCGAAGTCGCTGCTCCTCCTCCGAAATCGCTGCTCCTCCTCCGAAATCGCTGCTCCTTCCATCATGCCCATCGTCTCATCCTCCCCTGCTCCACGCCCACCACGAAGGATCCAAAAAAACAGCTACAGTAACTAATCTAAACATCAAATCAATTAGGATTACTGGCAAGAATCAGAGCAAAAAATGGGGTAAGGAAGAACAAGGAAATGCAAAGGAGGCACGTACGTGGCTGAGAGGGCTGAAGATGTGCGAGCTTTCCACGAAGGCATCCATGGCGTCCTTGTCCACGACACCTCCGCCCTCCTGTTCGTCGGCGTCGGCCATGTTGACCTGGACAAGCTTGTCCTTGACTGGCAATAACACGATGGCCTTGGGGATTTTTTTTCACCCTCCGCCTTAGTCATGCCCCCCGCTGAAGCAGGCTTGGCCTTGGACGGTTGGACCCCCTCCCCCTTGGCCCGCTACGCTGCTGGTGAGGCGCGTGGAAGGACGGCGTGCGGGGGCGAGGGCCCAGCGATGAATCCCCCCGCGGCGGCAAGGGAGCAGGAGAGGGAGCGCGGAGGCGGCGGGTTGAAAGAAAGAAGACGAAGCGGCGGGTTGAAAGAAAGAAGACGAAGCGGCGGGGATTTTTTCACCTCCGTGCGATCTAGGTTTTCACTTTCCACGTTCCTATCCTTTCGGTCAAAACTTCTGCTCATCAAAAAACACGGCAACGCCGCAGTATTAACCAGGCCCACAACCAAAGAGCCCCATCTGGTATTTATTTTTTATTTTAAATGTCAGCAGTAGAACTGCTAAATTCATTGATCAGAAAAAAGGGTTACAAGGGCCTTTTAGAAGGAAATCACCGCAAAAGGCAGCACAAAAGAAAAAGGACCGGACGACAGATCACAAACCCACACTCTACCATCAATCGAGAACACCATCAGAACCCATCGTCGGGGTCTCTAAGGTGACGCCTCTATGAAGGAAAACGATGTTGAAGACACCGTCCTCACCCGATCTGGCACTGCCTGATCTTAGGTTTTCACCCGGAGATCTCACGCTAATTGGTAGGAAGGGCGAACGGCTCCACAACGATACCTCCAAGGAGGAAGACGACACCCGTGGGTGCCGTTATCGCCGGCAATGACCGAGTTGATGCATGATTTTCATCTGGAGTCGGGCCTTCCACCAACAAACCAGGGATCCGAGGCCACCAGCGCCAAGTTGCAGCACTTGCCCAAGCAAACACTACCAGAAACGAAATGGTCGAAATCCGCACGTAGAAAACTCGGTGAGCATGCGCCAACCTGACTGGTCTGCACCGCCACTCGCAGGTCCTGGGCGAGCCAAGCCGGATCAGGCCATCTTCAACCTCCGTGCGTAGAACTGGGCAATCCTCCGCACCGCAGCGCACAAGAAAGGTCGAAGGAGAGCCGGATATAGTCGGTCCGCACCGCCGCGCGCAGGAACTAAGCGGGATCCAAGCCAAACTTCACCGCTCGCGCCGCCACACGCAAGAATAGGACCACTCGTGGTGGATCTGGCCTGTCCGAGCCTCCTGCAGCACCTGACAAACTGGACGGCGCCACACCTCTAGGAGCCCGGCGTGGACGCGCTTGAAGGAGAGACACCACCACCAATCCCCGACACCACCGCTACAGCCAACACACGACAAAGGCAGCCGAACCAGCGCGCAACGCAGCCATGGTTCAATGGCGCCTGAAGCCTTATCTCGGTAGGCACTCCAGCCACTAGATGGCAGAGGTCAGATCTGGCCCGGTCAGCTGCAGTGCCCTGCATCCCTGCGTCCCCACCGCACGCAACCGAGCAGCAGCCACCAGCCTAAGCTAGCCACAACGCGCCCCAGCGACATGCCCATACGCGGCCCTATGCCCATCGCACCCGCCACGCATCTCGGCGCGCCAGCCTGCCCTGTCTAGCGTCATGCCGCGCCCGTCGCGCATCTCGCCGCGCGTCTCGCTGCCACCGGCATCGTCTCGCCGTGCCCGCCACGCATCCCGACGCCACTTCACCGCGCCCATCGCGCCCGCGGGCACCGGCTCGCCGCGCACCCCGACACCACTTCGTCGCGCCCGTCGCGTCCACGGGCACCGGCTCGCCGCGCCCCACGCCTCTCCTTGACTGAGCCGCCCCGCGCTGCCCAGACATCATCAGAGGGGAGAACGAAAGGCCCCGTCGTCGCCGTTGCCGTGCGGGCTTTGCCCGGCGGCGCCTGCTGGCGACGGCGAGGGGAGGAGCAGATCTGGGAGGGCGAGGTTCCTGGCGGCTAGGGTTTCGCCTGGGTCGCCTGCGAAAGAGCCCCATCTGGTATTGACCATCGCAGAAGCTGTCTGCGTGCAACACTGAACAACGAACCACCACCTGCCAGCGCAAAAAGCCGTACGAACGTAAAATGATTGAACGAGCCAACTCGTTCAGCGCTCGCAAGTGCCCTCGTTATCGTTAGAAAGGTAACCTAGCTAGGTTTATAGGAGAAATTGATTTTCCTATGGACTCAAAAGTAATTTCTTAAAAAACGTTTTTTAAGATACAGCAAAATTGTTGGCGTTTCATTGATTAGCAGGAAACAGCGGGAAACAAAAGGTGGGTCGAGGGTCCTAGGACCAGTTCTGAAGTTACAAAAATGAGAAAAAGAAAAAAAACTGCCAGTAGCAGTGAAACAACCTAAAGGCTATTTTCTCATGGTGAATCCCAAAAAGGGCTCTCTACGCAAGACATTTCCCGCCTGGCGCCAAAGGTCAATGGTGTTGCCAATTTCCCTTAGGATGTCATCTGTAGCCAACCTTGTTTTCTTGAAAGTGCATCTGTTCCGTTCCTTCCAGATCTCCCGGCATGTCAAAAACATGGCAACCTTGTTGGCCTCCTTAAGCAGGGGTTGAGATGCTTGCATAATGTGTTGCATGATCTCCATGGTGGTTCCGTTTGTGATCCCTCTTGTTGGTAGCAGCCGATGGCAGCCTTCCCTCGCGCCCACCTTCGTCCAGACCTCTATAGTGATGGGGCATTCCCATAGAAGGTGATGCGCCGTCTCCAGGCTACGGACACATAGCTGGCAAAAATAGTTGTTCGGCCCACTACGCCGTTGCAATCTGTCATTTGTCCACAATCGATCTTGAGCTAGTAGCCAAATGAAAATCTTGATGTTTCCGGGGATCTTGGCCTTCCAAATGAACTTGTCCCATTCTGTTTGCACCCTTCCATGGAATTGCGCTTCGTATGCTGATCTTGCCGTGTACTGTCCCTTCGCGTCTAAATTCCAACATATTTGGTCCCTAGTGCCCGGTGTTAGGTCCGTGCTGGCGGCGGAGACCCGTCGATGGAGACGGATAAAATCCCGGAGGAGAGGAAGCACATCTCCATGTCGCTGGTCTTCGATCCATTTGGTACTTGTAAGTGCCTCTTGAACTGTCCTGTTCTTTCTACGGGAGTGCTTATATAGCAACGGGTGGTCGTCGGCTAGTGTTGGATGTCTGGCCCAGGGGAGTGACAGAACAAGGTTGTGTTCTCGTCCCCTAGGGTGACAGTCGTTGCTGCCGCAAACAGGCATCTATCAATGCTGCTACATGGTGGTTCTATCCCCACCCATGGTCTACCTGGATCGACCCAGGCGATCCACAGCCAACGTAGACGGAGGGCACAACTGAACCCCTCCAAATCAAGGATGCCGAGGCCTCCTCCTAAAGTGGGTGAACAGATCGTCGACCAGTTGACCTTGCAGCTCCCGCCGGTGATCTCCTCGTCGTTTTTCCATGGAAAATGTCGTCTACACTTGTCAATTTCCTTGAGTATTTTTTTGGTATGCGAAGAGCAGACAAAGCGAAAGTTGGCAAGGCACTGAGCACACATCTGACTATAATTCGTCTACTGGCGATCGGCAAGAGTCTACCCTTCCATCCGGTGAGGCGTGCCTTGATTCTATCTATGATGAACTAGAGGTTTGCTAATCTCAGCCTGCCAAGGGTTAGTGGGAGTCCTAGGTAAGTCGTGGGAAAATGTCCAAGTATGCCTTTGAAGCTTTGCAACACCACTCCATGGTCCAGGTCCTCACATCGGATTGGTAATGTCATGGACTTGGATGGGTTTATGTGCAACCCCATAGAAGATCCGAACTCATGCAGGATTTGCATGATAGCATCGATTTCTTGCTTCACCGGGTTTGCAAAAATTACGGCGTCATCGGCGTACAGACTAACACGGAGCTTTACTTCTCTTCCTGGAAGCGGGGAGATGATTTTGCTCCATGTCGCGGCTTGCACCAGGTGGTAGAGAGGGTCGATAGCGAGGATAAGTAGGAATGGGGACATGGGGTCTCCTTGCCGTAGTCCATGACGGTGGCTGATGGGAGTGCTCGGGACGCCATTTAGGAGGAAGGATGATGATGACGTGGAGAGTTAAAGGGCAATCCAATCGCTCCATCGCGCACTAAAGCCTAGCTGCTGCAGTAACTCTAGAATGTATTCCCAAGATATATTGTCGAAAGCCTTGGCTATGTCTAACTTCAATAGGAGAGCGGGTGTTTTCCAACGATAGATGGCTTTGATGAAGTTTTGGACGTAGAGGAAAGAGTCGTGTATGCACTTAGTCTTGAGGAAAGCCGTCTGTGCAGGCGAGATTAGGGAGTGATAACATTAGCCAGCCGCATGCAGAGCACTTTGGAGATCAACTTTGCTATAGAATGTATAAGGCTGATCGGCATGTACTCGCTGATCCCGGTCGCCCCGTCCTTCTTTGGTATTAGAGCAACTAAGGCCGTGTTAAGGCCTCCAAAATTCCTACCCACTACATTGTAGAATTGGGGTAAAGGCTACCATGACGCCGCCTTTGATTATTGACCAGCATGTCCAGAAGAAGATGCCTGAAAACCCGTTCGGACCCGGAGATTTTTCTGCCGGTGATGCTTTGATGGCGCACTAAACTTCTTCCTCGGTGAATGGACTGTCCATCCTAGTAGTCTGAAGTCGGGGCACGCCAATGAAGTTCCATTGAATGGTGGCATCTCTACGATGTGTGGTGCCAAGCAAGGAGGCAAAATGATCATGGATCAGCCTCTCCTTGTCCTCCTGCTTAGTGGCAATTCCCATGGGCCCATGTAAACTATGGATGAATGCTTTCCTCCGACTGGAGTTGATCTTGGCCTATAAGAAGGCAGCCGGCGCATCCCCTGCCCTTAGCCATGTTATTCTGGATGCATGGCGCTTCCATGACCGGTCAATCTCTGCTAGCCCTAGAATTCGTAGTTTGGGCATTTTTCGTAGATGGAACTGTGCATTGTAGAGTACTCTGGACTCTTGTGCTATATCTAATCTTAGAACGACTTCAGTGGCCATATATAGCTGAAGCTTTTGCGCCGCCAAAGAGTGATCTGCTCCAAATCCTAAGGTATTTCGCCACTCTACTCATTTTTGTGGTTAGCCTCGCAAACGCACATCTATACTGCACTGGTTGGTTCCAGGCATTGGCGACCATCTCATAGAAGTGAGGTTAACGTGGCTAGAAGCATTCAAACATGAAGCTTGTCGGACGCCTCGGAGATGCCAACGCCGCTAACAGCAAGGGGGAGTGGTCTGAGCAGGACGTTGAGGCAGCATGCAGGATGTGTGTAGGAAAGAGTCCCTCCCATGTCGTGGTGTAGAAGAATCTATCGTCCTCACTAGTGTAGGGTTTCGCCGTTCATTACTCCAGGTGAAGCGGCGGTTTTTGCATTTTACTTCTCTAAGTCCTCCTGCATCGAGTGTTGCCGTGATTTTGCCCATGATGCACCGGCTGATGTTGAGATTGTTCTTATCTCTAGCCTCATAGATGATATTGAAATCACCGATTATCAGCCAAGGTTCACCCAATGGCGGCGCAGCCCTTGATAATTCCTCTAGGAAATCATCCTTTCGCGCCTCCTTCGTAGGGCCATAAACCGTGGTAAGCTAGTAGGCATTCGGTGATCCCACCAGTGTAACTTTGGCCATGATGGAGAATTGTCCTATCGCATGAGATTGTACGGACACTAAGCTGGCATTCCAGAAGTTTGCTATCCCTCCCCGTGTTTCCAAAGACGGCAAGACTACACAATCACCTAATCTACTTCCTCCCACTTCTCTGACTAAGCTCACTATCCAACTCTCAATTTTGGTCTCTTGCAGGCATAAAATTGCAAGGTTGTGTGAGCTAGCAGTGTCTCGTACTACCTCTCTCCTCGTGGCCGTGTTGAAACCCGTAATGTTCCAACTCATAATCAGATAGTCAGCGTCATTCATGGAGGAAACTATGAGAGATGAAGCATGCAAAGAAGGTAGCATTCGATGATGGTAATTGCCGACGACTACTTCTACCATTTAATCCTAGAAGAAAATACACGTACACCATGCCTACATCTATGGGTTGACAGCGGCCACCAATAGGCCCAAAACCCTGCCGGCAGACTGCATTTCCTCTAGCCCTACTACCGTGACAACACATGAAGCAATCATCTATCCGTAACTCAATCCAGCACAACGTTGGTCGTCGCCGGCGACATAGAGTACTAAGAGTAACTAACATGGGGCACTAGCTGGTCCAAAGACCCCTCCCTCGTTGTTGCTTGTGCCGACGATCTCCTTCAAGGCATCTACGTTGAGGTTTGTGAGCCTGGCGATGACAATGACGTCGTCGTCTGAGAGCAACTTGTCGAAGCGCCGGATGAGTGCCTCCGCAGCCTTGGCCGTCATCTTTTCTTTCGGCCCGAGGATGCCCAAGCCGTGCACCAGGTGTAGCGTGGCGTGCTGCGAGACAAGCACGGGGAACCAATTTTCTGCCCGTCGTGCGCTTTTTCTTGTCGGCTTGGGGTCGTCACTCTTGCCTTGATCGGTGCCCTGTCCTGTGCCGGTGGCTTGTCAATGATCGTTGGCGCCATCTTGGTGAAGAGAGGGAGCAGGGAGGCGTTTGCATCCTCTCCCTCAATCTGCAGCTCAGTCACCCACTGCGTCACCGCCCCCAGCTGCATGGTGTGTATGTCTGCAGGCCGGGGAGCGTGCTGAGCCAGCGAAAGGCCCGATCCCATGTCCAGGGACTCCTCAGTGTCTCCCTCATTGCCGTCGTTGAAGGGTGAGGGGCTTGTCGAGCTTGGCGGCGATCACCTTGTCGATCTTTGAGGTTGTGGCATCAAGGCGTGGCGGGGTGAGCGGGGTCTACTTGGCTCCCTAGAAGAACTCGTCCACCGGGTCGAGAGGCTTCACCATCTCCCCGGCCGCGTCCCCGGCTTGCACAAGCCTGTCGGGAGGGGCAAGGAGGGAGATGCTGCTGGAGGATCCCTCCCCGGCAGGCCAGCGCATGGAGCTAGTCGTGCCCTTGCTCTTGGGCCTGGGGCTTGGCTTGTGCTATTTTTGAGCAGCCGGGACTTTGCCCTTGCCCTTTTCCGATGCGCGCGCCAGCGTCTTGTCGTTGCAGAGCATTCTGCCGCGTGGAGCACGCTGGTGGTGGCGTGAAGTGGGTGTTCGGCTACGCTGCCGCTCCTGTGGTGGCGCGGGGGGCTAGCCACGATCGCTGGCGCGTCCCTGACCGAGCAACGTGTCCTTCCAGGAGCGGCACTGGTAGTTGGGGTCACCGTCGTCGTTGTCGCGCCGAACGTCCGCCACCGACATGCCCCTATAGCCCGTAGAGGCCACACGGGGTTGGGGCCGCAACGATGGGGGCGTTGGGTGGGCAGGGCGACCGTCTTCTACGCACTCCACCCAAACGCCCGGCTCGACCCTGGGGTAGGGGTGCTCATCTGGCTCGTCATCGTCAGAGGGGATGCCATTGTGCGGCGAGTGGGATGACCGCATCGAGAGCGGTGTTCAGTCCTCCACCCTGTCGAGGTGCGGTGGGAGGTCGTACTGCAACAGCTCTCGGGGCGGTGCCACCACGCGGCTCGATGGGGAGAAGCCCAACATCTCGTTGACGCGGCCGACCCCCCTCGCGTGCTTCCAGATCGTGCGCTTCATGTGGATGTGGGCTATATCCCAGCACCAGACCCAGCACGCGAACAACTTAGTGTCGGCGCGCTCGTGAGTCTAGCTGTCAAGCCGGTCCATGATCACCTTGTCATCGATGGCCTCCATCGCGCCCTCTAGCGTCCATAGGTACATTGGGAGCTTCTCGATGACGACTCGCACATGCAGCATCCACTTGAGGCGGACGGCGTGCGCGTCCTCCCTCTAGGGCTCCAGGAGGAATGGCACACCATCAACCGCCAGTGAGCCGCACTGCACGGCGAGGTCCTTGTGCATCGGCAGCGTGAAGTAGATGGAGATGTCCTCCGGGTCGTGGTTGGTGACGCGCAGAAGGTGCGACAGGGTCTTGAGTTCCCTCTCGAGTGCCCAGAAGATGGAGAGCGGGCTGGCGGCATGGGCCTTGGTGTCGATCGTCGTGACCACAACGGCGTGCTAGTGGAGCAAGAACACCTGCTTCTCCATTGCCGGGGAGGACGCAATGACCTTGTGGCTGTTCCTGGGACGACGAGCGTGGTTGATGAGACTCCCCGGCTCCATGCCAGAGGAAGGAGAGGCCTGCACGTCTGTGGGTGGAGGTGGCAGTGGGGGAAGGACAGGTGCTCGTGCACCGGTTAACGGGGAGCACCTCATGCCCGCCCAACCTTTCCATGCACTCTGTTACGCGTGTTGTCGGGGCAGTCCCTGCCTTTGTGACCTTGGAGCTTGCAGATGATGCAACGGAGGGGATCCCTACAATCGATTCTACGATGGAGCAAGCTCAGGCAGCGGAAGCTGAGCCCCTTGAACTTGCTCAAGAAGGCCTCTCTGCCCGCCGAAGAGGAGTTTTCGTGGCTATGACGATGGTGGCGGCCCCCCTGCCCCGTCTGGCCAGCTCATAATGGCGCCCTATGTTGTTTCCGCGTCTGGTGGATAGTCCACCCCTCATCAGAGTCCGTATCGGCCAGAGAAGGAAGGGGGATCTCACTCACCACGATGGATTTGAGGCAGGGTCGCCCAGAAGGGGGTGGCGCCTCGCATCCTTGTGGTTCGAGGCCAGCCTCCTCGCAGGCTCCGTATCTGGGCATGGAGTGATGAGAGCGCCGGAGATCCCGCGGCTATGTAGACGTTGGGGTTGCCGGTACCTTCGACAGACCGCTAGGCGGATCTGGTTCCTCCCTCTTCTCCGGGTACTCCACCCGAGGCTTGCGGCAGGCGAGGATGGTAGTGGCATCAGGGAGCATCTCGGCATGGTCCGCCGCGAAGGCCCGTCGGGGCGGCCGCTGCAGAAAAGGGGGGTGATTGTGTTGGAAATATGCCCTAGAGGCAATAATAAATTAGTTATTATCATATTTCCTTGTTCATGATAATCGTTTATTATCCATGCTATAATTGTATTGATCGGAGACTTAAATGCATGTGTGGATACATAGACAAAACCATGTCCCTAGTATGCCTCTAATGGACTAGCTCGTTGATCAAAGGATGGTTAAGGTTTCCTAGCCATGGACATGAGATGTCATTTGATAACGGGATCACATCATTAGGAGAATGATGTGATGGATAAGACCCAAACTACAAACATAGCATATGATCGTGTCAGTTTATTGCTACTGTTTTCTGCATGTCAAGTATATGTTCCTATGACCATGAGATCATGCAACTCACGAATATCGGAGGAGTGCCTTGTGTGTATCAAACGTCGCAACGTAACTGGGTGACTATAAAGGTGCTCTACAGGTATCTCCGATGGTGTCTGTTGAGTTGGCATGGATCGAGACTGGGATTTGTTACTCCGTGTAACGGAGAGGTATCTCGGGTCCCACTCGGCAATGCAACATCACAATAAGCCTTGCAAGCGATGTGACTAATTGTTAGTTGCGGGATCTTCTATTACGGAACGAGTAAAGAGACTTGCCGGTAACGAGGTGGAACTAGGTATGGAGATACCGACGGTCGAATCTCGGGCAAGTAACATACCGAAGAACAAAGGGAACGTTATACGGGATTAACTGAATCCTTGACATAGAGGTTCGACCGATAAAGATCTTCGTAGAATATGTAGGAACCAATGTGGACGTCCAGGTCCCGCATTGGTTATTGACCGTAGAGGTGTCTCGGTCATGTCTACATAGTTCTCGAACCCGCAGGGTCTGCACACTTAAGGTTCGGTGACGTTTCGGTAGTGTAGAGTTATGTATGGTGGTGATCGAAGTTTGTTCGGAGTCCCGTATGAGATCCTGAACGTCACGAGGAGCTCCGGAATGGTCCGGAGGTAAAGATTCATATATAGGAAGTCCCAGTTTGGTTTCCGGAAAAGTTTCGGGCTCATCGGTAGTGTACCGGGAGTGCCGGTAGTGTACCGGGAGGCCTCCGGGAGGGATATTTCGACCCCAAGAGGTCCATGGGCTGTGAAGAATAATAACCAGCCCTTAGTGGGCTGGGAAAACATCCACAAAGGCCCATGGCGCAGGAGAGAAAGTCCTAAAGCAAAAAGTGGAAAATCAGCCAATAGGAGGCAATCCTACTCCAACTAGGATTGGAGGTGAAGTAGGATTGCTTCCCACCTCCTATTTCGGCCGACCCAAAGGCCTTGGCTGCCTCTCCTATCCTCTCCTCCTATATATACTAGTGGATTGGGTGGTTTTTGGACAGAATTTCCGGCCACGTGCTACCCGTTACACCGGTGCATAGTTTCTCCTCTAGATCGGTTTTCTGCAGCGCTTAGGCGAAGCCCTGCCGGAATTGCTCCACCACCATCACCGGAGCGTCATCACGCTGCCGGTGAACTCTCTCTCCTCTCCACCTCCTCTCGCTGGATCGAGACGGTGGAGATCGTCATCAAGCTGCATGTGTGCTGAACGCGGAGGTGCTGTCCGTTCGGCGCTAGATCGGAAGGACCGTGATCGAGATCGCGAGACGGTTCGTGATGTGATCACGGAACGGATCGTGATGAGTTCGCGGGACAGATCGTGATCAAGATTGTGAGACGGATCGTGATGAGTTCGCGGGACGGATCATGATGTGTTCGCGGGACGGTTCGTGATTGGATCGCGGGACACTCGGCGATTTGGATTGCGAAGAAGTTCGACTACACCAACCGCGTTTCTTAACGCGTCCCGCTTAGCGATCTACAAGGGTACGTAGATCCACTCTCCCTCTCATAGATTCTCATCACCATGGATAGGTTTGCATGTGCGTAGGAAAAAATTTGTTTCCCATGCGATGTTCCCCAACAGATTGGTGGCCGTCGCGGCCGGAGTGGCCAGCAGCATGGCTTGGGAGCGGAGGAGCGCTAGCTAGCGGAGGAGCTGTTCTCACAAAATGTAAAATGTAGAGTCTTCAATCTTGTTGCCAATGGGTAATCCTTGCATCTAGGGAGTCTCCTCACAATCTTTTAGTGAACCCATCATTGTATTTTTCCTAAAATACACTTAGTGGAAACATTAGTCCAATGAAATATATGTTGTCATTAATTACCAAAAACACCTAGGGAGAAGTTGTGCTTTGAGCAACCCAACAAATACTTTCAGAGATACCTGAAGTGCACCTTTATGATCACCAAGTTATAAAGTGACGTTTGATACCCCCCAAAGTATTCCTCTGGTATCAGGGATTGGCACGATCTCATGGTCTAAGGAATTGATACTTGACATTAAGAAAGTTGTAGCAAATAAAACTAAGTGAAATGATCAATCGCTAAGCTTACGATTAGGTATGTCCATAATACCATTCTCCCAATCATGTGATCTCATTATCAAGTGACAACTCATGACCATTGTTAGGAAACATTAACCATCTTTGATAAACGGGCTAGTCAAGTAGAGGCCTACTAGGGACACGGTGTTTGTTTATGTATCCACACATGTATTTGAGTTTCTCATTAATACAGTTATAGCATGGAGAATAAGCATTTATCAAGAACATGGAAATATGATAATAACAACTTTATTATTGCCTTTAGGGCATATTTCCAACAGTCTCCCACTTTCACTCGAGTCAATAATCTAGTTTACATAGTTATGAATCTAACACACATAGAGTCCTAGCGTTGATCATGGTTGCTCATGAAGGTTTAGTGAACGGGTCTGCAACATTCAGATCCGTATGAACTTTGGAAATCTCTATGTCTCCTTCCTTGACATAGTCACTAATGGAGTTGAAGCAGCGTTTGATGTTTGGTCTTCTTGTGAAACCTGGGCTCCTTGACTATGGAAAAGGCACCCGTGTTGTCACAATAGATAGTCATGGGATCCGATGCACTAGGAACCACACCTAGAATGGGCACGAACCCCTTCATCCAGACTCCCTTTTGTGCCACTACTGAAGGAGCTATATATTCTGCTTCACATGATCCTACTACTGCAACATGCTATTTGGAGATACTCCAACAGACCGCCCCACCGTTCAAAATAAATGCGTATCCAGTTTGAGACTTAGAGTCATCCGGATTAGTGTCAAAACTAGCATCGACATAACCCTTTACGATGAGCTTTTCTTCACCTCCATAAATGAGAAACATTTCCTTAGTCTCCTTTAGGTACATAAGGATATTTTTGGCCACAATCCATTGTTCCACTCCTCGATCACTCCAGAACCTGCCAACCATACTAATGGCAAGGCACACATGACATAACCGATGGTTGGCGTATAGGGGTTGACTTTCATCTTTTCTTCGTCTTCTACAGTTGTTGGGCATTAAGTCTTATTCAACTTCGCACCTTGAAATATATGCAAGAACCCCTTCTTTGACTGATCAAGTTTGAACCTCTTCGAAATCTTGTCAAGGTACGTACTCTGTGAAAGTCCTATGAGGCGTGTTGATCTATTTCTATAGATCTTGATGCCCAATATGTAAGTTTCTTCACTAAGGTCTTTCATTTAAAAACTATTGTTTGATAACCCTTTATGCTTTCCAGAAGTTCCATATCTTTTGCAATCATTAATATGTGAAATGTTATAGAGCTCCCACCCACTTTCTTGTAAATATAAGCTTTTGGCATAAGCTTGGATAAATCCAAAAGTTTTGATCACCTCGTCAAAGTGAAGATTCCAACTCTGAGATGCTTACACTAGTCGATACGACCGTCAGAGCTTGCATACCTTTTTTGCATCCTTAGGATCGACAAAACATTCGGGTTGCATAATATACAAACCTTCCTTAAGGAAACCATGAAGCAACATATTTTTGACATCCATGTGCCAGATTTTTGTGTCAAAAAATGCAGTAATTGCTAACATAATCCTAACAGACTTCAACATCTCTACGGGTGATAAAGTCTCATCGTAGTCAAGCCCTTGAACTTGCCGAAAACCTTTTGCGACAAATTGGGTTTTATTGACACTGACATTACCATCAGCATCCATCTTCTTCTAAAAGATCCATTTGTTCTCAATGGCTTTCGGGCATAGGGTAAGTCCTCCAAAGTTCATACTTGGTTTCATGCATGGAACCTATCTTGGATTTTATGGCCACTAGCCATTTGTCGAAATCCATGCCCATCATCACTTCCTCGAAGTTCACAGATTTGTCGCTGTCTAACAACATGACGTCCAAGACAGGATTACCGTACCACTCAGAGGTAGTACGTGTCCTTGTCGACCTACAAAGTTTGGCAGCAACTTGATTCAAAGTTTCATGATCATCATCATTAGCTTCCTCTCTAGCTTGTGAAAGCACCACAAGAGCATATTTTTGTGCCGCGTGAATCTCCAATTTGAGAGAAGGTTCATAACCTCATCAAGCTCTACCTTCCTCCCACTCACTTCTTTCAAGAGAAACTCCTTCTCTACAAAGGATCCATTCTTTGAAACAAACATCTTGCCTTCAGATTTGTAATAGAAGGTATACCCAATTGTTTCTTTAGGTTATATTATGAAGACACACTTCTCTGCTTAGGGTTCGAGCTTATCATGGTGAAGCCTCTTGACATCAGTGTATCACACCCTGAGTTTTGTATCACATCACTATGTTAAAAAAATGGACCAACAAAAACTTTTTGTGTGTGTGGATGTGATACTTGAATGATTGATATTGCTTTCTTGCTTGAGCGTGCTCTAATTCATATAAACTATCCTACTCTCAAAACTCACCTCCTTGATCCAACATTTTGCCCACTAATCATGCCATGTGTATAGGACATAAAACTATTTTTATTTTGGCCAAAAAGCATTTATTAAATATAGGTTTTCAAAAAAACCCGAGTTGAGACTTGAACTACATAGTTGATGAAGGATTTGAATTCTTTCAAAATTTATTTTTGAAACCTATTATATGTAAGAGTTCCCAAAACCGCAAATAATATTTTATAACTTATTTTTGTATGTTATTTAAATGTCATTTTCTGAGGCCAAAAATGGATTTTTATAGGGAAAAATTATTTTCATGTTTCGTAAATATTTGAGAAACTTTAGGGAAACTCAATGGACATATAGTTTCCAGACATGTGAGTTTCAGCACATGGTCATGTTGAAAATATTGGAGAAAACTCTCCTAACCCCTTTCTGGACATTTAAAGTATTATAAATATTTCCATAAGAAATATTATCAAATATATCCAAGAAAAATCTAGTAAGCCACATATGTCTCACATGATGATCTTGCCAAGTTTCATCTCGAATCAAATTGTTTTGGTTCAACAAAGTGCCCCAAAAGTCTTTCTCTTCATTTCCAACTTTGAACAACTTTGCATTGCCAAGCGTCACAAAATGATCTCAAAATTGATGGACCTGTTCAAATCACCTAATGATGCATCCACACTAAGTGGTGTGTCAGAGAATATTTTAGCTTAGGTAGATCAATCCAAATATGTTTTGGTTGATTTCTTGGGTTTGCCAAAGTTGCATTAGCTACTTTCTCCTAACAAGTTCAGAATTTGTGAGCAAGTTAATTTGACCCTAACTAACACTCTAATTAAACCTCATGTCAAGGAGAATCATTTAGCTAGATCAACCCCATGTCAAACACCTTCTGTGAAATCTAGAAGTTACTGTTTGCATGTCTTCCATTGATCTACTTGACCTCAATATTTTACCATAGTCCCTCCTGACCCACTCCTACCTAGAGTAAAAATCTCATATCATTACTCAATAATTGGGGGGTATAACCCTCATTTTCCTCCCTGTTTTACCAAGCCAGCACCTCTTCGCCCTCCATTTCCTTTTACTTCTAGCAATTCCTTACCCCTTATGCCTCCTAGAGAATCTCCAAAACCTCTAGGCGCTAGGTGACACCACTGGCTACAACTAGATTGCGTGGGACATGCCATGGCATGCCAAACACATGCTTTGGAGCATGCTACAGTGCCCAACCACACTGTAGCCCGAGCATCCCAAGGCTCCTGAGAACCTAGGGAGGCGGGACCTTGTCCCCCGAGGCCCCTTCTACGTCCGCAAACAACCACGTTGTCGGGCCCCTCCTCCCTCTGTCTTCGACGACCATTGTTGAGCGTGCTCGAGCGTCGCCCGCATCCGCTACTCCATGTCGATGCCTCTGGCTTGCCTCTCGCTCGCTATAATTTCTCTCTCTCTCTTCCCCATGATCTGGAGGACCACCACGAAAACCTAAGACATAAGCCACCCCCAGGCCACCACGGACATCACCGCAGGCACCCGCAAGCCCTGCTCATGGTGCACCGTTGGTCAGCTATTTAAAGCCCCTCAGGTCTCCTTCTCCCTTTTAGTCTCTCTATCGATCTCAATCACAACCCTCACAATCCATTCGACTCCCCGAAGTCCCCACGCTCAGGATCGACCGGAGTCCCACCGCATCAAGCCACCATGAATCTCACGGGAGGGGACCCCTCCGGCATTCCTTTCTTGTTCGATGGACCCCCTCACTCGCTAATACTTTCCCCTCCCTCCCCCATCTTTATAGTCGGAGGCGATCGGAGCAGCCCTAACCCGAAGCACCTCCAATGCGGATTCACATCGCCGACGAACCACAACTATCCAGCGACAACCTCCACCTCCACCCGACGCGCGACTCTATGCCGAGTATACCCGTGCGAGCCGTTCCTCCTGCTGTGCACCACAACGTTGCCGGTGAGCTCGCCGACCTACCCGCCGCGAGGTTGGGGATGACAGGTGGGCCCACTTGTAATCAACATATCTCTCTCCCTCTCTCTTTCATTGACCGACCTACCCCACCGGCCAGGTTCAAACATGCGCCGACATGCATGTAACGGTTCACTAGGGCCAGTTCACTGCTGGGCCGGCTCGACTACACCAGTTTCAACCCACTGAAACAATGGCATTTTTCTTTTTCTATTTTCAATGAACTTCCAAAAACACCACAGACTAAATTATTTCTCCAAATGACATGATTAAAACTCCTATGTTCTTCTTAAAACCTCACCTATTTAATGGTACAACTTCCACTCATTTTGGACAACCTTTTCTTTACTATCCAAATTTGAATCCATATGTGGGTATTTAAATCCACACCTTAACTCTATATCTCTGTTTTATCACTCCAACTCCAAAACCAATAGACCCATATTTTTAGTTTTTAATCTAGTATTTGACAAAAATAGGTTCACATTTTTGTGAGTGCTTTCTTTTTCTTGTTTTTTCTATGGGCTTATTTGCGCCCGTTATTTTGCGATGTTAGATTACGTGGTTGATGAAGGATTTGAACTAGAAGATTTTGAAGACCCCGAAGGCTTTGCTATGCCAGGCAAGAAGCCCTTACCATGTTGATGAAACCATTTTACGCATGTCATTAAACACTTTATTTGTTGCATCAAAAAGCATGATGATGTGGTGACAACCTTGCTAGGTTTATCCCTGTTACATGTTCCGTTGATACTTCCATTGTGCATGACTAAATTCCATTTAGATTTATGCGAGTGGGAAGTAGATATGATGCTAAGTAGTTGCTACACAAGTGGGATGGGTATAAACAAACTGTTTTACCAAATACTTTTACAAAACCCCATCGGGTGCCACTAATGCCCGAGTTTGAAGTTGAGCTAGGTGACTACTTGATAATGAAGTGGTGCATCGAAGCAAGTTGAGTGTGTGTTTTGGAAAACATATAGATCTAAGATTTGTTGGTCGTCCCAACCTTACATGTACAACTACACTACCCTATATGGGAAGGGGCTTTATTGATTACATGTTTGATACTAGTACAGAGCCCGCATTACTAGTGGTGAGAGTGGCATGGTCACTCTCGATATGGGGTGATGCCGAACTATGGCTGTTTTTACAGACATTGGGCACACCGTTGAGTCCCCTCGTGTAGTTGTGATGTTGACAAAATGTATTTATCCTCTCTCTTGAGGCATGTATTTTTCATCCTTGTGAGGCTTTGACACAAGGCACGGGTACCAACAACTGGACTCTATGTTAGTGTCATCTAGGGAAACGTATTGTTCGGGTGCTTACCTCGAGTACTTAATGTACCGCGAGCCGTGGATTGACACGAAGGTTCCCCGAGCCTTGTGGGTAAAGTGTGAAACCTCTGTAGAGTGTCAAACTATTCTAATAGACGTGGCACGATCAAGGACATTTGGGTGGTCCTGCTTAAAATACGTCCGATGTTTTAAAAAAAACTGGGTATGTGAAAGAAAACCTTGAGCTATGACAGATGGTCTATAGAGATGATGAAACTAGAGTTGATATTCTCGGTTTATATTGATATCTATAACTTGTTCGTATGGATATCCGCAAAATGTTGATGCATTATTCTTAAAATGGTAGGATACGTCATTGCACTCAAAAACTACCTTTCCGCAAAAATACCAGCTTAGGGTTACACCTTTCATGTTATCCCGCTTTCAAACATGGGTTGCTTGTGAGTACATTAAAAAGTACTCACTGGCTTGTCCCTGGTTATTTAATAGGGCATACATGGAATAACAATAATTTAAGGAAGAATTTTTTGTTGATGACCATGCGAATTAGGACGCTTCCCAGTCAGAATGCATATAGGATTAAGGCAGATGGTATGGGTCTATGTTATAATTGATGATTTCTATTACGAATGTTTATCTGATGATTGGCCTTCATGACCCTATCTATCTAAGAATTGAAATTAATGGTCATATTTGTGTAAGATGGTATGTAAGACCCTCGTTACTCAGTTTATGTGTGTTCAGTGAGCATTGATCTTGGAATCATTGTACATGTCCATTCGGTGCTTTGACTTATGAAATGGGGTCCCCATAGAGATGGTATCAGGGCCATCCTAACTATAGGAAGCCTTAGTTATCATGGATGTTAGTTAGGACAAACTTACTTTTTCCAGACCCTTCACATCTCACATGCAAAAACTTCTATATCCTTGCCTATTCTAAGTTTTTAGGAAACCGGAGATTTTGCCTTAGCACTTCCACCATTCTTCTCTTGACTCTCCTTACCTTCTTTTTTCAAAACTTTGCAAATGGTCATTAGCACCCTTATGCCCCTCACCACTGGATTCATTGTAATCTTCATGGATAGCCTGGAAAGGAACTTACTTGCCATATGCTCGCCCATATCTTGTGAACACAGGGTAGGTGACACCACGACAAGACGACACAAACATGAGGTAATTTATCGAGGAATGAGGATGTTAAGACTCAGAATATGGTGACATGCTCGACACTACCCCAGAATGATGTAACCTTGGTCTACAATGATCAGGGCATAAGATATGCAAGATCATGATATACATCGCTAAACAAGCGACTATGTCCTTACCGTTGTTGTATCGAGAACCACCGGTGTATGAGAACCTCACCAATTGGTTCACCTTACCATAGTGAGCAGGAAAACGGTTCTCTTCATTCTCTGCTCTTGGTGTCGATGTTGTCATCAACGTAACCGACATGTTGGACCTTGATAACCCGCAAGTATAGGGGGTCGCAACAGTTTTCGAGGGTAGAGTATTCAACCCAAATTTATTGATTCGACACAAGGGGAGGCAAAGAATATTCTCGAGTATTCGCAACTGAGTTGTCAATTCAACCACACCTGAAAGACTTAATATCTGCAGCAAAGTACTCAGTAGCAAAGTAGTATGGAAGTAACGGTAACGATGGCAAAAGTGACAGTAGTAGTTTTGTAGTGATTGTAACAGTAGCAACAAAAAAGTAACTTAGCAAGGATCAATATGTGAAAAGCTCGTAGGCAATGGATCAGTGATGGACAATTATGTCGGATGGCATTCATCATGCAACAGTTATAACATAGGGTGACACAGAACTAGCTCCAATTCATTAATGTAATGTAGGCATGTATTCCATATATAGTCATATGTGCTTATGGAAAAGAAGTTGCATGACATCTTTTGTCCTACCCTCCCGTGATAGCGGGGTCCTAATGGAAAATAAGGGATATTAAGGCCTCCTTTTAATAGGGAACCAGACCAAAGCGTTAGCACTTAGTGAATACATGAACTCCTCAAACTACGATAATCACCGAAAAGAATCCCAGTTATTGTCACCCTGGGGGATGCGGATCATAACTCGTAATAGGTGTCTACAACTTGCAAGATAGGATCAACACATATATATTCATGAAAACATAATATGTTCAGATCTGAAATCATGTCACTTGGGCCCTAGTGACAAGCATTAAGCATAGCAAAGTCATAGCAACATAATTCTCAGGACATAGTGGATACTAGGGATCAAACCCTAACAAAACTAACTCGATTACATGATAAATTTCATCCAACCCATCACCGTCCAGCAAGCCTACGATGGGATTACTCATGAACGACGAAGAGCATCATGGAATTGGTGATGAAGGATGGTTGGTGATGACGATGGCGTCGATTTCCCCTCTCCAGAGCCCAAACAGACTCTAGATATGGCCTCCCGAGGAAGAAACGAGGTGGCGGCGGCTCTGTATCGTGAATCGTGATGAACACTTCTCTCTGATTTTTTATCCACGAATAGGAATATATAGGGTTGGAATTGAGGTCGACGGAGCCACAGGGGGGCCACAAGCATGCCAGGCGCGGCTAGGGGGGTGGCCGCGCCTGGTTGGCTTGTCACCTATGGGTGGCCCTCCTCTGGTTGATTTTTTTATTAATTCCAAAAATAATCTCCGTAAATTTTCAGGTCAATCCGAGAACTTTTATTTCTGCACAAAAATAACACCAAGGCAATTCTGCTAAAAACAGCGTCAGTTCGGGTTAGTTCCGTTCAAATCATGCAAATCAGAGTCCAAAACAAGGGCAAAAGAGTTTGGAAAAGTGGATACGATGGAGATGTATCAACTCCCCCAAGCTTAACCCATTGCTTGCCCTCAAGCATTTCAGTTGATAAAATGAAAGTGATAAAGAAATTTTTTTACAAACTCTATTTGATCTTGTTGTTGTAAATATGTCTAACTGATGTTCAGATTTTCAGCAAAGATTATAGACTAACCATGTTCACAATAACATTTAGGTCTCACATTTACTTAGATTAATGGCATAATCAACTAGCGAGCAATAATAATAACTCTCATATGACAACACTTTTATCAAAACAATCATGATACAATATGATATAATGGTATCTCACTAGCCCTTTATGAGACCGCAAAACATAAATGCAGAGCACCTCTAAACAACAAGGACTGACTAGACATTGTAATTCATGGTAAAAGAGATCCAGTCACACTCATACTCAATATCAATTAATAGCAAAGCATACAAATGACGGTGGTGCTCTCTAACTGGTGCCTTTTATAAGAGGATGATGACTCAACAATAAAGTAAATAGATAGGCCCTTTGCAGAGGGAAGCATTGATTTGTAGAGGTGCCAGAACTGGAGCTTTTAAAACATGAATGAATAATAATTTTGAGCAGTAGGCTTTCATTGTCATAATAATGACCAAGAGATTTCAGCATCTTCCATGCTAGATACATTATAGACGGTTCCAAAACAAAATGATAAAGTTTTTACTCCCCCTCCACCAATCAATCACACTCCACGGTTAGCCGAATCCACGGGTACCGTCCATACAAACATAGTCCTAGGGGAGTTTTGTTCATTATATTTTGATTTGATTTTGAGCATGGAACTGGGCATCCCGAATACCAACCACTTTTTCGTGAATGATAGTGAATAAACACATATCGTGAGAATAACCCACCTAGCATGGAAGGTATTGACAGCCCCCAATCGCTACATGAGCGATTCGGGCATACAAAACAGAATAATTATTTGAAGGTTTAGAGTTTGGCACATGCAAATTTACTTGGAACGACAGGTGAATACCGCATATAGGTAGGTATGGTGGACTCAGATGGAACAACTTTGGGTTTGAGGAATTGGATGCACAAGCAATATTCCCGCTTAATACAAGTGAAGGCTGGCAAAAGATTGGGGTGTTGGGGAACGTTGCATGGGAAAAAAAAATCCTACGTTCACGTAAGACCTATCCATGGTGATGAGCATCTACGAGAGGGAGAGTGGATCTACATACCCTTGTAGATCGCTAAGCGGGAAGCGTTAAGAAACGCGGTTGGTGTAGTCGAACGTCTTCGCGATCCAAATCACCGAGCGTCCCGTGATCCAATAACGATCTGTCCCGCGATCTAATCATAATCCGTCTCGCGAACTTGATCATGATCCGTCCTACGAACTCGATCACGGTCCTTTCCGATCTAGCGCCGAACGGAAGGCACCTCCGTGTTCAACACACGTACGGCTTGATGACGATCTCCGCCGTCTTGATATAGCAAGAGGGAGTGGAGAGGAAGAAGAGTTCCTCGGCAATGTGACGACGCTCCGATGATGGTGGTGGAGCTATTCCGGCAGGGCTTCGCCTAAGCACTGCAGAAATCCGATCTAGAGGAGAAACTATGCACTGGAGGAACGGGCAGCACGTGGCTAAAAATTCTGTGCAAAACCCCTAAAACCTCCAGTATATATAAGAGGGAGGGAGGAGAGGACTTGGCGCAAGGGCGAAGCCTCCTTGGTTCGGCCGAAGTGGGGAGGAGAGGAGGACTCCTCCTCCAATCCTAGTAGGACTAGGATTCCTCCTTTTTGGCCTTTTTTCCACCTTTTCCCTTTGGGCTTTTCTTCCCTAGCCGCATGGGACTTGTGTGGGACTTCCAACAGCCCACAAAAGGCTGGTATTTATTCTCCCACAGCTCATTAAGCCTCTTGGGTCGAAATACCCCTCCCGATGGTCTCCCGGTACACTACCGGCACTCCCGGTACACTACCGATTAGCCCGAAACTTTTTCGGCGACCAAAACAGGACTTCCTATATATGAATCTTTACCTTCGGACCATTCCGGAGATCCTAGTGACATCCAAGATCTCATATGGGACTCCAAAAAACCTTCGGTCACCACCGTACATAACTCTATACTACTGAAATGTCACCAAACCTTAAGTGTGTAGACCCTACAGGTTCGAGAACTATGTAGACATGACCGAGACACCTCTACGGTCAATAACCAATAGTGGGACCTGGATGCCCATATTGGTTCCTACATATTCTAAGAAGATCTTTATCGGTCGAACCTCTATGTCAAGGATTCAGTTAATCCCGTATGATGTTCCCTTTGTTCTTCGGTATGTTACTTGCCCGAGATTCGATCGTCGGTATCTCCATACCTAGTTCAACCTCATTACCGGCAAGTCTCTTTACTCGTTCCGTAATACAAAATCCCGTGACCAACACTTAGTCACATTTCTTGCAAGGCTTATTGTGATGTTGTATTACCGAGTGGGCCCTGAGATACCTCTCCATCACACGGAGTAACAAATCCCAGTCTTGATCCATGCCAACTCAACAGACACCCTCGGAGATACCTGTAGAGCACCTTTATAGTCACCCAGTTACATTGCGATGTTTAATACACACAAGGCACTCCTCCGATGTCTGTGAGTTGCATGATCTCATGGTCATAGGAACATATACTTGACATGCAGAAAACAGTAGCAATAAACTGACACGATCATATGATACGTTTGTAGTTTGGGTCTTGTCCGTCGCATCATTCTACTAATGATGTGATCCCGTTATCAAATGACATCACATGTCAATGGCTAGGAAACCTTGACCATCTTTGATCAACGAACTAGTTCACTAGAGGCATACTAGGGACATAGTGTTGTCTATTTACCCACACATGTAATGTGTTTCCAATCAATACAATTATAGCATGGATAATAAACGATTATCATGAACAAGGAAATATATAATAATAAACACTTTATTTATTGCCTCTAGGGCATATTTCCAACACTCTCCCAGTTGTACTAGAGTCAATAATCTAGTTCACATCACTATGTGATTTACATTGTAATGAATCGAACACCCATGCAGTTCTGGTGTTGATCATGTTTAGCCCTTGGAAGAGGTTTAGTCAACGGGTCTGCAACATTCTGATCTGTGTGCACTTTGAAAATATTTATGTCCTTCTCGTCGATGTAATCGCGGATGGAGTTGAAGTGTTGCTTTATGTGTCTGGTCCTCTTGTGAAACCTTGGTTCCTTGGCCAGAGTAATGGCACTAGTGTTGTCACAGAACAGGTTCATTGGATTCAGTGCACTGGGCACTACTCCAAGATCTGTCATGAACTGCTTCATCCAGACACCTTCCTTTGCTGCCTCCGAGGCTGCGATGTACTCCGCTTCGCACGTAGAATTGGCTACCACGCTTTGCCTGGAACTGCACCAGCTTACCACTCCCCCATTGAGAATAAATACGTATCCGGTTTGTGACTTAGAGTCATCCGGATCAGTGTCAAAGCTTACATCGACGTAACCCTTTATGACGAGCTCTTCATCACCTCCATAAACGAGAAACATTTCCGTAGTCCTTTTCAGGTACTTAAGGATATTCTTGACTGCTTCCTAGTGTTCAATTCCAGGATCACTTTGAAACCTTCCGGCCATACTTATGGCAAGGCTGACATCCGGTCTTGTGCACAGCATTGCATACATGATAGAGCCTATGACCGAAGCATAGAGGATGACACTCATCTTTTCTCTATCTTCGGTAGTCACTGGGCATTGAGTCTTACTCAACTTCACACCTTGTAACACAGGCAAGAACCCCTTCTTGGACTGATCCATTTTGAACTTCTTCAAAACTTTATCAAGGTATGTGCTCTGTGAAAGTGCTATTAAGCGTCTCGATCTATCTCTATAGATCTTAATGCCTAATATGAAAGCAGCTTCTCCTAGGTCCTTCATTGAAAAACTCTTGTTCAAATATTCCTTCACGCTTTCCAGCATTTCTATATTGTTTCCAATCAGCAATATGTCATCCACATATAATATTAGAAACGCTATAGAGCTCCCACTCACTTTCTTGTAAATCCAAGATTTTCCATAAACTTGTATAAACTCAAACGCTTTGATCACCTCATCAAAGAGCTTATTCCAACTCCGAGATGCTTGCACCAGCCCATAAATGGATCGCTGGAGTTTGCAAACTTTGTCAGCATTCTCTGGATCGACAAAACCTTCTGGTTGCATCGTATACAACTCTTCCTCAAGGAAACCGTTGAGGAACACCGTTTTGACATCCATCTGCCAAATTTCATAATCGAAATAAGCAGCTATTGCCAACATGATTCTGACAGACTTAAGCATCGCTACGAGTGAGAATGTCTCATCGTAGTCAACTCCTTGAACTTGTGAAAAACCCTTTGCCACAAGTCGAGCTTTATAGACGGTGACATTATTGTCCGCGTCTGTCTTCTCTTAAAGATCCATTTGTTCTGAATGGCCTTTCGCCCTTCAGGTAATACTTCCAAAGTCCATACTTTGTTTTCATACATGGATCCCATCTTGGATTTCATGGCCTCTAACCATTTCTCGGAATCCAGGCCTATCACTGATCCTCCATAGCTCGTAGGTTCATTGTTGTCCAACAACATGACCTCCAAGACAGGGTTGCCGTACTACTCAAGAGTAGTACACGCCCTTGTCGACCTACGAGGTTCAATAGTAGCTTGATCCGAAGCTTCATGATCATCATAATTAACTTCCTCTTCTACCGTCGTAGGTTCCACAGAAACATCTTTCTGCGCTGTGCTACTTTCTGGTTGAAGTAAAGGTTCAATAACCTCATTAAGCTCTATTTTCCTCCCACTCAATTCTTTCGAGAGAAACTCTTTCTCAAGAAATGTTCCGTTCTTAGTGACAAACACTTTGCCTTCGGATCTGAGATAGAAGGTATACCCGACTGTCTCTTTTGGGTATCCTATGAAGACGCATTTCTTCGCTTCGGGTTCCAGCTTTTCAGGCTGAAGCTTTTTGACATAAGCATCACATCCCCAAACTTTAAGAAACAGCAATTTTGGCCTCTTGCCAAACCATAGTTCATATGGCGTCGTCTCAATGGATTTCGATGGTGCCCTATTTAAAGTGAATGCAACTGTCTCTAATGCATAACCCCAAAACGATAGTGGCAAATCAGCAAGAGACATCATAGAACGCAACATATCTAATAAGGTTCGATTATGACGTTCGTACACACCATTACGCTGTGGTGTTACAGGCGGTGTCAACTATGAAACAATTCCACACTGTCTTAAGTGACTGCCAAACTCATAACTCGGATATTCACCTCCTCGATCAGATCGCAGGAATTTAATCTTCTTGTTACGATGATTCTCAACTTCACTCTGAAATTGCTTGAACTTTTCAAACATTTCAGACTTGTGTTTCATTAAGTAAATATACCCATATCTACTTAAGTCATCAGTGAAGGTGAGAAAATAATGATATCCACCACGCGCTTTAACATTCATTGGACCGCACACATCAGTATGTATGATTTCCAATAAGTCACTTGCTCGTTCCATTGTTCCACAGAACGGCATTTTAGTCATCTTGCCCATGAGGCATGGTTCACATGTGTCAAGTGATTCAAAATCAAGTGACTCCAAAAGTCCATCAGCATGGAGCTTCCTCATGCGTTTTACACCAATATGACCTAAACGGCAGTGCCACAAGAAAGTGGTACTATCATTATCAACTCTACATCTTTTGGCATCAATGTTATGAACATGTGTGTCATCAGTATCAAGATTCAATATGAATAAACCCCTCACATTGGGTGCATGACCATAAATGATATTACTCATATAAATAGAACAACAATTATTCTCTGATTTAAATGAGTAACCGTCTCGCAATAAACAAGATCCAGATATAATGTTCATGCTTAACGCACACACTAAATAACAATTATTCAGGTTCATCACTAATCCCGATGGTAATCAAAGAGAGAGCGTGCCGACGGTGATCACATCAACCTTGGAACCATTTCCCACGTGCATCGTCACTTCATCCTTTGCCAGCCTTCGTCTATTCCGTAGTTCCTGTTTTGAGTTGCAAATGTGAGCAACCGAACCTGTATCAAATACCCGTTCACTACAACGAGAGCTAGTAAGGTACACATCAATAACATGTATATAATATATACCTTGTTTGTCATTGGCCGCCTTCTTGTCAGCTAGGTACTTGGGGCAGTTCCGCTTCTAGTGACCAGTTCCCTTGCAATGAAAGCACTCAGTTTCTGGCTTAGGTCCATGCTTGGGCTTCTTTACAGGAGTAGCAACAGCTTTGCCATCCTTCTTGGTTTTACCCTTCTTGCGCCTGCCCTTGCCATTCTTCTTGAAACTAGTGGTTTTATTGACCATCAACACTTGATGTTCTTTCTGGATTTCAGACTCAGTGACTTTTAGCATCGCAAACAGCTCGGCGACTGACTTGTTCATCCCGTGCATGTTATAGTTCATCACAAAGCTCTTGTAACTAGGTGGTAGTGATTGAAGAACTCTGTCAGTGATCGCCTCTAGCAGAAGGGCAATTCCCAACTCCACTAGACGAGTGGAATACCCAGACATTCTGAGTATATGTTCACTGATAGACCCGTTCTCCTCCATCTTGCCAGCATAGAACTTATCGAAGGTCTCATACCTCTCGATCCGGGCATTCTTCTAAAAGATAAACTTCAACTCCTGGAACATCTCATATGCTCCATGACGTTCAAAATGTCTTTGAAGTCCCGGTTCTAAGACATACAATATTGCACACCAAACTATTGATTAATCTCTAGTACGTGCCTCCCAAGCGTTCTTAACGTCTTCGCAGGTCATGTCTTCTGGTTGGTCACCAAGTGGTGCATCAAGGACATATGATTTCTGGGAAGCTGTGAGGATAATCCTCAGATTACGGGCCCAGTCAACAAAGTTACTTCCATCATCTTTCAACTTAGCTTTCTCTAGGAACGCGTTAAAATTTAGGGGTGCTACTGCGCGAGCCATTGATCTACAACATAAATATGCAAATGTTTACTTAGACTATTGTTCAAGATAATGAGTTTAGTTAATCAAATTACTAAAGCTCCCACTCAAATTGACATCCCTCAGGTCATTTGAGTGTCACATGATCCAAATTCATCAACTCCAGTCCAATCATCACGTGAGTTGAGGTGGCTTCAATGGTGAACATCATCCTGTTGATCATATCTACTATATGACTCATGTTCGACCTTTCGGTCTCTTGTGTTCCGAGGCCATGTCTGTACATGCTAGGCTCGTCAAGTTTAACCCGAGTGTTCTACACATGCAACACTGGCTCGCACCCGTTGTATGTGAATGTAGAGTCTATCACACCCGATCATCACGTGGTGTCTCTACACGACGAACTTTCGCAACGGTGCACACTCGGGGAGAACACAATTCATCTTGAAATTTAAGTGAGGGATCACCTTATAATGCTACCGTCGTCCTAAGCACAACAAGGTGCATAAAAGGATTAACATCACATGCAAATCATAAGTGACATGATATGAACATGAACTTGTGCTTTTGATCTCCATCTAGAAAGCACCGGCATCATCTCCATCGTCACCCGCACGACACCATGATCTCCATCATCTTGATCTCCATCAACGTGTCGCCATCGGGGTTATCGCGCCCAACATGCTTCTACTACTATTGCTACCGTTTAGCGATAAAGTAAAGCATTACATAGCACTTAATTATTGACACGCATGTCATACAATAATTAAAGACAACCCTATGGCTCCTGCCGGTTGCCGTACTCATCGACATGCAAGTCGTGATAATCTATACATCACATGATCATCTCATACATCACATATATCACATCATGTAATTGGCCATATCACATCACAACATACCCTGCAAAAACAAGTTAAACGTCCTCTAATTGTTGTTGCATGTTTTACGTGGCTGTTACGGGTATCTAGCAAGAACAATTCTCATCTACGCAAAAACCACAACGGTGATACACTAGTTGCTTTTCAACCTTCTCAAGGACCGCCTTTGTCGAATCCGATCCAACTAAAGTGAGAGAAACTGGCACCCGCAAGCCATCTAGGCAACAAGTTGCGGTCGAGGGAACCAGTCTCTCGTAAGCGTACGAGTAATGTTGGTCCAGGCCGCTTCATCCCACAATACCGCTGAACCAAAAAACGACCAAGGGAGGAAGCAATCTAAGCATCAACGCCCACAAACTCTTTGTGTTCTACTCGAGATCTCATCTACACATAGACCTAGCTCATGATGCCACTGTTGGGGAACGTTGCATGGGAAACAAAAATTTTCCTACGTTCACATAAGACCTATCCATGGTGATGAGCATCTACGAGAGGGAGAGTGGATCTACGTACCCTTGTAGATCGCTAAGCGGGAAACGTTAAGAAACGCGGTTGGTGTAGTCAAACGTCTTCGCGATCCAAATCGCCAAGCATCCCGCGATCCAATCACGATACGTCCCGCGATCCAATCATGATACGTTCCGCGAACTTGATCACGATCCGTCCCGCGAACTCGATCATGGTCCTTTTCAATCTAGCGCCGAACGGACGACACCTCCGCGTTCAGCACACGTATGGCTTGATGACGTTCTCCGCCATCTTGATCCAACAAGAGGGAGCGGAGATAAAGACGAGTTCCTTGGCAGCATGACGGCGCTCCGGCGATGGTGGTGGAGCTATTCCGGCAGGGCTTCGCCTAAGCACTATAGAAATCCGATCTAGAGGAGAAACTATGCACTGGAGGAACGGGCAGCACGTGGCTAAAAATTATGTGCAAAACCCCTAAAACCTCCAGTATATATAAGAGGGAGGGAGGAGAGAACTTGGCGCAAGGGCCAAGCCTCCTTGGTTCGGCCGAAGTGGGGAGGAGAGGAGGACTCCTCCTCCAATCCTAGTAGGACTAGGATTCCTCCTTTTGGCCTTTTTTCCACCTTTTTCCCTTTGGGCTTTTCTTCCCTAGCCACATGGGCCTTGTGTGGGACTTCCACCAACCCACAAAAGGCTGTTATTTATTCTCCCACAGCCCATGAAGCCTCTTGGGTCGAAATACCCTTCCCGATGGTCTCCCGGTACACTACCGGCACTCCCGGTACACTACCGATTAGCCCGAAACTTTTCCGGTGACCAAAACAATACTTCCTATATATGAATCGTTACCTCCAGACCATTCCAGAGCTCCTCGTGACGTCCGGGACTCCGAACAACCTTCGGTCACCACCATACATAACTCTATACTACCGAAACGTCACCAAACCTTAAGTGTGCAGACCCTGCGGGTTCGAGAACTATGTAGACATGACCGAGACACCTCTACGGTCAATAACCAATAGCGGGACCTGGATGCCCATATTGGTTCCTACATATTCTATGAAGATCTTTATCGGTCGAACCTCTATGTCAAGGATTCAGTTAATCCCATATGATGTTCCCTTTGTTCTTCGGTATGTTACTTGCCCGAGATTCGATCGTCGGTATCTCCATACCTAGTTCAACCTTGTTACCGGCAAGTCTCTTTACTCATTCTGTAATACCAAATACCGTGACTAACACTTAGTCACATTGCTTGCAAGGCTTATTGTGATGTTGTATTACCGAGTGGGCCCTGAGATACCTCTCCATCACACGGAGTGACAAATCCCAGTCTTGATCCATGCCAACTCAACAGACACACTCGGAGATACCTGTAGAGCACCTTTATAGTCACCCAGTTACATTGCGATGTTTGATACACACAAGGCACTCCTCCGATGTCCGTGAGTTGCATGATCTCATGGTCATAGGAACATATACTTGACATGTAGAAAACAGTAGCAATAAACTGACACGATCATATGCTACGTTTGTAGTTTGGGTCTTGTCCATCACATCATTCTACTAATGATGTGATCCCATTATCAAATGACATCACATGTCAATGGCTAGGAAACCTTGACCATCTTTGATCAACGAACTAGTTCACTAGAGGCATACTAGGGACATAGTGTTGTCTATTTACCCACACATGTAATGTGTTTCCAATCAATACAATTATAGCATGGATAATAAACGATTATCATGAACAAGGAAATATATAATAATAAAGACTTTATTTATTGCCTCTAGGGCATATTTCCAACATGGGGAGTGACCAACTAGAGAGCGACAATAGTCATCAACATGCTTTGAGCTTAACCAACATTGAATGCAAGTATGAGTAGGATATAAATCACCATGAACATAAATATCGTAGAGGCTGTGTTGATTTTGTTTCAACTACATGCATGAACATTTGCCAAGTCAAGCCACTTGAATCATTCAGAGGAGGATACCATCCTATCATACTACATTACAACCATTTTAATATGCATGTTGGCACTCAAGACAAACCATTATCCACTCTTAGCTAATTAAGCATGGCACGAGTAACTATAATCTCTAATTGTCATTGCAAATATGTTTCACCCATAATGAACTGAATTCGGAACGATGAGCCAATCATATTTACAAAAGCAAAATAGGTCGAGTTCATACCAACTTTTCTCCATCTCAATCTTTTCATCATATATCGTCATTATTGCCTTTCACTTGCATGATCAAACGGTGTGAATAATAATAAGAGTGCACGTGCATTGGACTAAGCTGGAATCTGCAAACAATAACTCAAAGGAGAAGGCAAGGTAGTATGGGCTCTCTAATAGATAAACAATAATGCATATGAGAGCCACTCAACATTTTCATTGTGGTCTTCTCCTTACGACCCAAAGAAAGAAAATTCAAAACAAGAACGAGAAAAACTATTGACATGGGAAAGCTCCCAACAAGCAAAACAAGAATGAGAAATATTTTTGGATTTTATTTTCATACTATGACTAAAAAAACTAGAAGATAAATCTAGAACTAATTTTTTATGGATTTTTCTCAAAGTTAATTAAACACACAAGAAGAAAGCGGAAAGAAGAAATAAACTACCATGGATGGTACAATGAAAAATTATGAACACCGACTACTAAGATGAGTGTGTGAACATGAATGTAAAGTCGGTGAGAAATACGTACTCTCCCAAGCTTAGGCTTTTGGCCTAAGTTGGTCTAGGGCCATGGCTGGCCCGAATGATATCCAAAGTCATAGTCGGGGTTGTACTGGGCTGCGGCGGCAACCGCGTGAACGACTGCAGCGTGGAGGCGAGCGGCTTCCACATTTCTCTCGTACTCGTTTGCCTCCTATCTGGTTATAAAGTATCTCCATTTTTCCTGAAAGTCAAAGAAGGCAGGAGCAGGAAGGGTAATGTGGACAACATGCTGTCTATCAAAAATTAGTCGGTACAGGAGGGATTGTTTGTTCCTCTCAAGAAACTGATAACGCACCAAAGCTTCATAATCGAGAAAAGCTGGTGGTAACTCGATATCATTTCCCCATATAGGTACCCCAAGATAATTAGCTACACGAGTGGCATCAATCCCTCCAAAGAAATCTCCATCCTTAGCATTATTATGCAGCCTTCTAGCAATAATGGCCCCCCTAAGTTATATCTTCTATCACCCATTACCGCACTCTTAAGAATGCTAAGATCGGGGACACAAAGGTGGCTATGATCAGTTTTACCATTGATACATCTACCTATGAATAGAGCAAAATAATGTATAGCAGGAAAATGAATGCTCCCCAAGGTAGCCTGTGTAATATTTCTAGTTTCTCCCATAGTGATGCTAACAAGAAAATCATTATATTCAGTTTTGTGCGGATCACTATAGCTGCCCCATTGTGGAATTTTGCACGCACGGATAAAATCCTCTAGGTCCATAGTATAAGATTTATCATAAAGATTTAATAGAACAAAAGGTTTATTATGCCCGAATGAAAATTCAAACCTCCGCATGAAAGAATCCGCGAGTTGATAATATTGCTTGCACTGGCCTAAGAGGAAATCTTCAAGGCCCGTATTTTGTGCGCATGCGTAAAATTCTTCCTTGAAACCGACATCGGCCATGAACTGATCTGATGGCCATTCACAAGGCCCGCACTTGTGCTTCCCTCAGTGGTTTAAGGTCGGGCTCATGTATCGCGAGTCTTGGGGCCTTCTTGCTCGAGGAGCCCCCTTGGTATATTCGCCTAAACATTTTTATTACTCTGAAAATTCTGAAATTTTTAGTGACTCAAAATAAAGGTGAATAAAACTCAACAAAACTTATGGCAACTACTCCCACAAGTGCCTAGAGCCTATATCATGCATCAAAACTACTTGGGACCATATAAATTTGACATGGAAGCTCAAGAACAAGGGCACCACAGCAGCGAAAATTTGCAATATATATAGCACTAGAACAAAAACTAATTGGACCATTGGAGGAGTCACATACCGAAGAATAATCTCCTAAAACAATTTTGCGAAAGGAGCTTTGCACAAGGAGATAGAAAATGGCCACAAAATGAGATAGAACACGGGTTTAAGCAAGGGTGGGATATTTTTTGGAGGAAGACGAAGTGGATGGGAGCTGGAATAAGTGAAGGGGGCCTACGTGGGACCCATAAGCCACCTAGGCGCGACCAGGGGGTGGCCGCGCCCTGTGGGCTTGTGACCCACTAGTGCATCCCCCTGATGTGTGCTCAGTGCCAGATACTTTTACATATTCTAGAAAAAATCACACTACATTTTCAGGGCATTTGAAGAACTTTTATTTTCAGGTCATTTTTCTATTGCATGTAAAACTCAGAAAACAGAAAAATAACAAATTTTTTACTTTATTTAATCTAACTAACAGAAAGTAAAGGTTGGGTACAGAAATTTGTGCTTCCTAAATTCATCCATCTCATGCTCATCAAAAGGAACCATCAATAATGTTGATCAAGTCTTATTAACAAACTTCTTTCGAGTAACATGAAACTGGAGAATTTTCAAATAACACTAAGTTACCTCAATGGGGATATGCATATCCCCAACAATAAGTATATCATATTTCTTCTTCAGAGTAGGAAGATGGAATTCAAAGTCTCCAATAATAATCGTTGAATTTTTTTCAATGGAGTTGATACTATGAACTTGAGGTTGTTTCTTCAGAAAGTGTACCGTATGCTCATTACCATTAATATGAAAAGTAACATTACCGTTGTTGCAATCAATAATAGCCCCTATAGTATTCCAAAAGGGTCTACCAAGGATGAGCGACATACTGTCGTCCTCGGGAGTATCAAGAATAACAAAGTCCGTTAGGATAGTAGGATTTGCAACTACGACAGGCACATCCTCACAAATATCGATGGGTAACACTTGATTTATCAGCCATTTGCAAAAAGATCTCAGTAGGTGTCAACTTATTCAAATGAAGCCTAGGATATAAAGAGAAAGACATAACACTAACACCAGCTCCCAAATCACATAAAGCAGTTTTAACATAATTCCCTTTGATAGAGCATGGTATAGTTGGTACTCCTGGATCTCCCAATTTCTTTGGTACTCCACCCTTAAAATTATAATTAGCAAGCATGGTTGAAATCTCAGCTTCCGGTATCTTTCTTTTATTAGTCACAATATCTTTCATATACTTAGCATAAGGAGACATTTTCAGAATATCAGTCAAGCGCATACACAAAAAGACAAGTCTAAGCATTTCAACAAAGCGCTCAAAATCCTCATGGTTATCTTTCTTTACCATGCTTCCTATCAACAAAATCTATTCTGTCATATCTTTTATTCTTAGGTTGTGGGTTATCAAGATCAACAGCAGGTTCAATATCCACATCATTATCATTACCAGGTTGAGCATAAACATGAACATCATCATTAATATTATCACTAGGCTCATGCTCATCACCATATTGTGCCTCATCATCAGAAACATAAATATTATTTGGGTTTTTAGGTGTATTTATAACAGGCTCACTAGTAGCATGCAAAGTTCTATCATCATCCTTATTCCTCTTATTACTGGAACGACTAGGTGCATCAATATTACTCCTTTCAGAATCTTGCTCAATTCTCTTAGGATGGCTCTCGGGATACAAAGGTTCTTGGGTCATTCTACCACCCCTAGTCACAACTCTAACAGAATGACCATTGTTCTTACTATTCATCTCATTAAGCAAATCATTCCGTGCCTTAAGTACTTGTTCTACTTGAGTAGTTACCATGGAAGCACATTTACTAATAAGTTTAAGATCATTGATAGTTCTACTCATATAGTCACCCAAGCGACCAAGCATGTAAGCAATATGTTTCAATTGTCTACTAACATAGGCACTATCAAACTCATTCAAGCATTGGCTAGCAGACTTATTATAAGGAATATCACCTTCATCAAATCTACGGAGAGAATTTGCCTCTACTACCTGTGCCGGATTATCAAGACCATGTATTTCTTGAATAGGTGGTAGATTCTTAACATCTTCAGCTTTAATACCTTTTCCTTTCCTAGATTTCTTTGCCTCTTGCATATCTTCAGGACTGAGAAATAGAATACCTCTTTTCTTCGGAGTTGGCTTTGGAGGTGGTTCAGGAATAGCCCAAGCATTATCATTGCTCAATATATTATTCAATAGTAGTTCAGCTTGTTAAACAGTTCGTTCCCTAAAAACACAAACAGCACAACTATCTAGGTGGTCCCTAGAAGCAACGGTTAGTCCATTATAAAAGATATCAAGTATTTCATTTTTCTTGAGAGGATGATCAGGCAAAGCATTAAGTAATTGGAGAAGCCTCCCCTAAGCTTGTGGGAGACTCTCTTCTTCTATTTGCACAAAGTTAAATATTTCCTGCAAGGCAGCTTGTTTCTTATGGGCAGGGAAATATTTTTCAGAGAAGTAATATATCATATCCTGGGGACTACGCACACAACCAGGAGCAAGAGAATTGAACCATATGTTAGCATCACCCTTTAGCGAGAAAGGAAACAACTTAAGGATATAGTTATAAGGAATTTTTTCCTCATGAGTAAACAGGGTGGCTATATCATTCAATTTAGTAAGATGTGCCACAATAGTTTCAGATTCATAACCATGGAAAGGATCAGATTCAACCAAAGTAATTAACTCAGGATCAACAGAGAATTCATAATCCTTATCAGTAACAAAGATAGGTGAAGTAGCAAACTTAGGATCATATTTCATTCTGGCATTCAAAGATTTTTCTTTCCACTTGCATAGCAATTTCTTAAGATCATATCTATCCTTACAAGCAAGAAAGTCCCTAGCTGGCTCTCCTTCCATAACATAACCCTCGAGCATATCAAGCAATTCATATCTAGGAGAGCTAGGTCTAGCAGGTATCTCATAGTGTTCAGTTTCAATAATTTCATCACTTTCATAAGTATCATTAGTTTCAACATTGACTCTAGCAATTTGTTCATCAAGAAATTCACCCAGTGGCACAGTATTATCAAGCAAAGTATCATCATAAGCATCATGAATAGCACAAGTGGCATCATCAATTACTTGAGACATATAAGAATTACTAGCAGGTGGTGGTGTTGCAAACTTACTCATAATAGAAGGTGAATCAAGTGCAGAGCTAGATGACAATTCTTTACCTCCCCTCGTAGTAGAGGGATAGATCATGGTTTTCGGATCTTTCAGATTCTTCATAGTGATCAAAAGATATGAATCCCAAGTGGCCCAGAGAATAGAGATATGCTCCTCGGCAACGGCGCCAGAAAAAGGTCTTGATAACCCACAAGTATAAGGGATCGCAACAGTTTTCGAGGGTATAGTATTGAACCCAAATTTATTGATTCGACACAAGGGGAGCCAAATAATATTCTCGAATATTCGTAGCTGAGTTGTCAATTCAACCACACCTGAAAGACTTAATATCTGCAACAAAGTATCCAGTAGCAAAGTAGTATGGAAGTATCGGTAACGATGGCAAAAGTGACAGTAGCAGTTTTGTAGTGATTGTAACAGTAGCAACGGAAAAGTAACTTAGAAAGGATCAATATGTGAAAAGCTCGTAGGCAATGGATCAGTGATGGGAAATTATGTTGGATGGCATTCATCACGCAACAGTTATAACATAGGGTGACACAGAACTAGCTCCAATTCATCAATGTAATGTAGGCATGTATTCCATATATAGTCATACGTGCTTATGGAAAAGAACTTGCATGACATCTTTTGTCCTACCCTACCATGGCAGCGGGGTCCTAATGGAAACTAAGGGATATTAAGGCCTCCTTTTAATAGAGAACCGGACCAAAGCATTATCACTTAGTGAATACATGAACTCCTCAAACTATGGTAATCACCGGAAATAATCTCAGTTATTGTCACCCTGGGTGATGCGGACCATAACTCGCAATAGGTGTCTACCACTTGCAATATAGGATCAAGAACACATATATATTCATGAAAACATAATAGGTTTAGATCTGAAATCATGGCACTCGGGCCCTAGTGACAAGCATTAAGCATAGCAAAGTCATAACAACATCAATCTCAGAACATAGTGGGTACTAGGGATCAAACCCTAACAAAACTAACTCGATTACATGATAAATCTCATCCAACCCATCACCGTCCAGCAAGCCTATGATGGGATTACTCACGGATGATGAAGGGCATCATGAAATTGGTGATGAAGGATGGTTGGTGATGACGATGGCGTCGATTTCCCCTGTTCGGAGCCCAAAACGGACTCCAGATGTGGCCTCTCGAGAAAGAATAGGAGGTGGCGGTGACTCCATATCGTGAAACGCGATGAACTCTTCTCTTTGATTTTTCTCTCCGCGAATAGGAATATATAGGTTTCGAATTGAGGTCGGCGGATCCACAGGGGGCCCACAAGCTTGCGAGGCGCGACCAGGGGGTGGTCGCGCCTAGTGGGCTTGTCACTTGTGGGTGGCCCCCCTCCGGTTGATTCTTTCGCCAGTATTTTTTTGTTAATTACAATAATAATTTCTGTAAATTTTCAGGTCAATCCGAGAACTTTTATTTCTACACAAAAATAACACCAAGGCAATTGTGCTAAAATCAACATCAGTCCGGGTTAGTTCCATTCAAATCATGCATATTAGAGTCCAAAACAAGGGCAAAAGAGTTTGGAAAAGTGGATACGACGGAGACGTATCAGACCTCTACCATGCCTTGTTAATGTCACTGCATAAAGGTTGCCTACCTGGAACCCTCGATGCCTTAGAAGACAAAAGGCCTTGATGCGACAAATAAGAAGGAATAAGACCCAGTCAATGGCAGTCACGAGGAACCACCTTCGCCCCGTCATCTCACAAGATAAAAAGTTGTCAAAGTTTCTTCGGGCCCCAACCCGGATCATTTCGACAAACAACGACAAGAGATGTACCGACACTTGAGGAAGACCTTGAAGAGTTGATAGTATAAGATCATAATAGGAGAGGATTCAAGCCAAAGGACCTTGGCTATCACTTCCAGAATAGATGCCCAACCCCCATGACCCTCTCGGATGGTTAAACTAGGAGTTTCCTAATGCGGAGTCGAGCCCATGTGATGATTCAAATGAAACCATGTTATGCCTGTTATTTTGTTTTTATTTGTTTGTGTTTTGATATAAGTCGCACTTTTTTGCTAGGAAACATGTATGCGACCGTATCACCTATTTTTATCTTAATGACTATGTTTGGCCTTTTTGGAACTTGTTTGATTGCACTTGCACTATACCAACCCATTTAGGCACCCCATCTATGCTACTTTTCCCTCTCATCTATCTCATCAACTGAAGACCAGAAAGACATAATGCACCTAGGATTCCACCTCGATCAACAATTGGCACTAATGACTTTCCGTGTAAACCTACTAAATCAAGTGTAACCGAGCGGAGTTATGTCTCTCCCTCAATAATGGAAACCCTCCCCTAAACTAGCCAAGACCACTCAAGCTACCCCACCTAGAACCCTTAACAATGTGCTTAACTTATAGCTTGGCGAGAGAACTAGTTGAGCTTCCATAACCTTCGCTTAGCACCGGGTTCATTACGAAACTAGAGATCATAGTGAACAAACACATCTCATTCTTAAGATAGCACGGGAACTACAACGCCATAAGGTCGTTTGAGGATATATGATTAGTAGACTAATGATTTGATGAGGCTATAGTAGATATCTTAGAATATAGTTGAGACTCCTTGGTAGATTATGATACTTTCATGTTAGTATATGAGCTTGGTGGATCAAGTTAATAGAGTAGCATAACTTATGTTATCCTTGAGTGTTAGTAGGACAATTATGATCAAGCTGAAATCCTTGAGGAGTAAGAATTTGACTTCACTAGATAACATTGATAGGAAGTTGGTGATGTGACAATAATGACTTGGAAAATAAGTAGGAATTCTCGTTGGATGTGAGACTTGAATTGAATATGTGATCCTAGTAAAGTGTTGATGATAAGTATTTCTAAATGGTTCACAGTAATTTAGATTTAGTCTTATGATCTCGATCATGATATCATGTTTATCGATGGAAGATAAACTAGGAAATTGGATTATATGTTGAAGTTTGATTTAGGGATCTATATAAATTTGACATTGGGGTTTATTTGGTCATGAAGATGGTAAGGGTTGATTCTCAGATGGATATGCTAAGAGAAGCAACTACTGCTATGCCCTCCCAATGGTATTCTTAGCTGGGGAAACTATCATGGAGAAAAATGATAGAGTACAAAGGAAGGTAGCTACTCCTCTCGTGGACACTTCTGTGAGGCGATGCACCAGGAGCACGGCTAAGCTTGATGGCTTAAGAATGCAGTTTTTGAACAACTGTCCTTTTAGTCAAGGAAGAAAAGGCCACGCTCGAAGCTCATGACTGGCATGGTCCAACTTAGCTCACTAGCACCTGCTTCTCCTTTAGTCAACGAAACTGAAGGGCAGGAGGAACCGGCGCAAGATGCAGGCACCCCACACATGCCGATCAAGGTGCTTTAAGCTACGGGAGCAGAGTTGGAAATTGAAGCAGCGCTTCTGACTGCGGAGAATCTTATGGCTGATCCTAATGAGGACACATGTTCTTCAAGGGATTAATGATAATTATGCCAGTTCTTTTAGTTAGGTTTAGCAAGCCTGTTAAATTTGCTTCTCATATGATGTCTTTTGTGCTTGATGTGCTAAACTTCGGACAATTGCATCTTATTGTTTGTAAGAACTATGGATGTACGACATTATGTGTCATACTTTATTATGCTTACTCTCCCTGGTTTTATCTATGAATACATCATCAACCCATAGCTGGAAAATTCTCTATTGGAATGTCAAAGGTCTGAATTCTGACGCTCGTCAGGGTTCAGTTCAAGAAAAAGTGGTTGACAGCCAATGTACTATAGTTTGCCTACAGGAAACAAAACTGCAAGCCTGTGATTGTGCTATACTTCAAAATATTTGCCCACCTCAGTTCGATCTGCTTATTGAATCACCATCATGTGGGGCCTCTGTTGGCTTATTGACGGTATGGCATTCGGATCTTCTTCAGGGTTCTTTGCTGGAAGTAACATCGTTTGGCATTATTGTTCACTTCACTTCCACCCATAACAATGAACAATGGTTTCTAGTCAATGTATATGGACCATGCCAAGGGGAGATGATGGATGAATTTGTTAGATGGCTGTACGCTCTGGATATTGAGCTTGACAAGCATTGGATAGTAATGGGAGATTTTAACTTCATTAGATCATTGGATAATAGAAACCTCCCTAGAGGGGATGTCAATGATATCATTATATTTAATGAAATTATTGGGCACTTGGGACTGTTGGAACTTCCTTTGAAAGGTAGAAGATTTACATGGTCTAATATGCAGGATCTCCCGCTGATGGAGGAACTTGACTGGGTTTTCACCTCTGCTAGTTGGATTTGACAATACCCAATGACACAAGTGGTTCCTCTGGCAAAGACTGCCTCAGATCTTGTGCCTTTCTTGATCTCAATTGGTACCACTATCCCAACGACAAATAATTTTAGATTTGAAAATTACTGGGTGGGGCAACCAGGTCTTATGGAATGTGTTCAATTAGTCTGGTCAAGGAGCTCACATAAATCACATATCTCAGCCATCATTGTGGATAAATTAAAAGCTCCGAGGTTTGCTTTGAAGAAATGGCAGAAGGGTCTCTCACACATAATTGAGAAGTGCAATGGGATCATATTATGGTTAGATAATATAGAGGAGCCGAGACCTCTGTCAAGACGAGAGTCTAACTTCAGAAAGATAGTAAAAATGCACCATGAGAACCTCCTACACCTTCAATGCTTATATTGGAAGAAGACATGTACCACTAGGTACATCAAAGTGGGGAAGGAGAACTCCAAATTCTTTCAGGCAATGGCAACTGAAAGACATAGGAAAAATGCAGTCGCAAGTGTGGTGTTACCTGATGGAACAATTACCTCTAATCATGGACTTATGGCTAATGAGTTTCTTAAGGCTTTCAAGAACAAAATGGGTTCTGTCAAGGAGATTCAGCTGGGACTGAACATTCTTTCTTTGATCTCTCAGGTTAAGGGGCTTGATGTGCTAACAAAACCCTTTGAAAACAAAGAAATTGAGCAGGTTATTAAGGAAATGCCCATTGATAAGGCACTTGGCCCTGATGGTTTTAATGACCTTTTCCTCAAAAAATGCTGGCACATCATCTTTGACGAGTTTATTAAATTGGCACATGAATTCCATGAGGGAACAACAAAATTGGAAATTTTGAATGATGCTTTCATCACATTGATACCAAAAAAACATTCTCCTGAATGTGTTTGGGACTTTAGACCTATCTCTCTGACTAGTGTGGGTCTAAAATTCCTAACTAAAATGGTAGCAAATAGGTTTCGAGCTAAAATCACAAATTGTGTGCATAAAAATTAGTATGGTTTTATCAAATCTAGAACCATTCAGGACTGTCTAGCTTGGACCTTTGAATACATTGATTAGTGTAATCATTCCAAGATGCCAATTATTCTCCTTAAGCTTGATTTTGAAAAGGCTTCTTACTCCATTCAGCATGAGGCAATAATCAGAATTCTAGTGGCCAAAGGGTTTACTGATAAATGGATCACTTGGATTAAGGAGCTTCTATCTTCTGGAACCTCCTCAACACTTCTTAATGGGGTGCCTGGCAAACACTTCAAATGCAAATGTGGTGTAAAACAAGGGGATCCAATTTCTCCTTTGTTATTTTTCCTTGTTGCTGATCTTTTGCAAACAATGATCAATAATCTGCTTCATCAAGGAGTGATCAATCTACCTTTACCAAGCCATGAGCCAGTTTTTCCTGTGATTCAGTATGCTGATGATACTCTGCTGTTCCTTTAGGCTGACAGTTCTCAATGGGCTGCCCTCAAAGAAGTTCTTACATGTTTCTCCAATGCAACTGGCCTCCAGATCAATCATCACAAGTCATCAATGCATCCAATCAATGTACATGAGGAGTTTGCTATTAATATAGCAACTCATTTTGGGTGCGAGTTGAGAAAAACGCCATTGACCTATTTAGGTCTATCTATGGGCACTACCAGGCCCAAAATTGCAGACATAATGCCCCTTGTTGATTGCATGGAGAGAAGGCTCACAGCTAGTTCGTGGTTTTTACCACAAGGAGGAAGACTTCAATTAGTAAATTCTGTCATTTCCTCTCTGCCAATCTTTTTCCTATGCAGCTTATCCATCCCACTCGGTATCTTAAAGCAATTGGAAACAATTTAGAGGCAAAATCTCTGGAGGAAATACAGGGAAGATAAATGTCACTCTCTAGCTGCTTGGCACTAGTGTGCAAGCCCAAGCTGAAGGGAGGCCTGGGGATCCTCAATCTTGGTGTAACGCCCAAGATGCGCCCCTATCCATATTTGGGCACGGGGGCCTCGACAGGGATAGAGGCGCATCTAGTCATTTCTCAAGTTCAGTATCATCACATACATTTATGAAGAGAGGAGTATATGAGTTGGCTTACACTCGCCACATGCTAAATTACAAATCCACACAGTTTATTCAAACATCATTCAAAAGACATGGTCTGTCTACGGACGGAAACAAACAAGAAAAGATGCAATGAAACTGTCTTGCTAGCCCCAAAGATCACGACCAAGGCCTCTCTACTCGTCTGGATATGTGACATACATCCTGCCACGTTCCTCGTCATACTCTCACTGGAGCTACGTCACATCATCTGGCATGGTCTCATCTGCACCTGCACCTGCACCTATATTTGTTGTCGTAATCTGTGAGCCACGGGGACTCAACAATCTTGCAACCGGGTACCGAGACTATTCAAGCTTATTAGGTTGGATGAGGGTAAGTGGTAGTTTGCAGCAGCACTAAGCATTGTATGGTGGCTAACTTATGACAACATGAATGTAATTATGGTGGACTACGTTAAACGATCGAGTTCTACCATGATCTCAAAAAGATCCTGAACACCTACTTACGTCAAACATAACCCCACCGTGTTCTCTCTCGGTTCATGTTCACAAGCAGAGATGATCACGGTTACTCACACAATTGGTATCTTTTATTGGATTTTACTTCAAGTTAACTATAACTGGGTGTTAAACAAAATATCCAAGTTGCCACATAACCGCGGGCACGGATTTCCGAAAGATTTAACCCTGTAGTGGTGCTCCAACTAATCCATCATAAATTAACCACACTTCGCAGGAATAACCTCGACCATGGATGTCGTGATCATCCTAGGCAATTCCAAAGGAAAACCGACACCTCGAGATAGCCCGAAGAAGACCAGAGTCCCTCACGCAAGCCATTCGATAAAGGTAAAACAAGTCCAACAAGACCGCCCGGCAGGCCAGATCCCAATAGGAGCCGCACGTATCTCTGTCTTAGGGCACTATCAGATGAGCAGTACGTACGGTGGCCTGATCGAAATCCCTCGAGTTGCCCTGAGGTGGCCCCGCAAGTGGCTCTGGTTTGGACCAACAGTCATGAGGAGCACTGGCCCGGGTTGTTGATTAATTATCCACGGGGTTGCAAAGCCCTATGAAATTTTATTAAGTTGTTTAAGCAAATAGTACCAATGTTGGGTCTTGCCAGACAAGTTTTAATCTCACCCGAATAATCAAGGGGGTCCCCATAACAACCCCGAGCATGTTAGGAGCACAAAATATGGAAAACATAACACCGGTAACAAGTAACTATGGCGGTAGAAGTGGAACAAAACACCGAGAAAAAGGCCAAGCCTTCCACCATACCAAGATATATATGTGCACTAAATTAAATAGCAGTAAATATTGTGATATCCCCAGATATCCATGTTGTCACATGGGAACAACCTGCACTTGCAACTAAGAACGCTATAAGAGGGGCTGAGCAGCGGTTACTTAGCCAAACAAGGTTTGCTAGGATGTGGAGGGGTTAGAGGCTATCATGGCAATGTAGGAGGCTTGACATTCAAGTGGTAGGTAATGCATATGTAACGATAAGAGCGAGACATCTAGCAAAGCAAAAATAGTGTCGGGATCAGGGTACGATCATCTTACATGTTGGTTCTTCAGAGGGACAAAGAGCGGGGTCCTCGTAGTGGTACTCTCCTGGATCCTCGTACTCAGGTTCAACACTCGCGTCTACCTAAGATAAACAACAACAATAAACAACCAACCAAGGTGCAATGCACAAACAAAATGATGCATGATTCATTTGAAGTATTTAGCATGAATCCTAAGCTAGTCAAGTTTCTCATGCAATAGTTAAGTTATTTACAATTCTGGACAGAACCTCATGTTAAGTTGGTTGAACATGCATGATCATGCCAAATATGGATTCTTCATGCAAAATCAATGCAAATGCTTATGTAGAACATAGGAAACGGAGTAACGGATCTCACGCTATGCTCACGGCAAGTTACGAAGACAAAATACAAGACATGGAAGGCCATGGGCTATTCCTTGGTATTCCAAGGTAGCCACTGGTTAGGAAATGAAAAACCAACCACAATAGAACCAAATATCAAACAAAACAATGGAGGATAGCTCCCATAAGTCACAAAACACCAACACACACAATCTGTCTCAAAATAGCAACATAGCAACTTCCACATCAATTATCTAGAGCTACATGATGTTTCCAACCTCAAGCAAAGCATGAACAGAAACTACATAACATTCTTATCAAATCATCCAACTACACAAACTGGAAAGGAAGCATGGATCAATAAGCATGAAGCTCACAAGTTGGCATGATGAAACAGATTCTAAGGACTTATTGAAAATCCCAGTTTTCTGGAATCCGAGTTAAGCTGAAAGCAAGTTGAGAACAGAAAATAATGGTGCTAGAGACCACCTCATGGCATGAAAATTAATAGGATGGTAGAGGACAACCTCTACTACAAAACACTAGCACCGAGCCTGAGCTAAAACACAACATATCACTTGGTAGCATCCACTTAACATGGCATAAAAATATTAACAGATTCTCACACTTAGAAATATTTAGCATGTTGTAATCAACAACATTTTAATAGCCACTTTGGAGCATGGTTCCCACTCACATGTAATATTATCATATCAAAAGTAAATACCATGGCATTCTACTCATGAAATACTACCACTTCCATGTTGACACCAATATCAAAGCATGCATGGATTAATTCTAACTAAAATGACAAAAAGGCATATTGGGACAAAATGACACTTTGTAAAACTTGCTCAAATGACCAAACCAATTGCACCAATGGATTCATTGGGAAATTCTACCCCAATTTCATATATCACACTCCTATATATGCTTTTGCAAAACTCCCAAAACCATGCTCGAAAATAACATGCCATTCTCATAAGTTAAATCTTACTATAAATGCTCATAGCCAAAAATGGCCTAGTCCAGAAATGGCAATCTACCAGAAATGGATTAAAACTAAATAAACACAATAAAAAATTAACATATAACAAAAAGAAATATAGGAGGGGACCCACCTGGCATGACACCAGGGCCCCTCTATGTGAATGACAAGTGGGCCATGGGCCCACTGTCATACACACTCACACCACACACACAAGGCACACACACACACTTGGGATCTGCCTGCCACAGCAGATCCCACCCACAACCACACACACACACACTCGCACACACAAATCAAGCACACACTTGCACGACATCCGGTGTAGCCACACCAGATCCTGGCACACCACACACCAAAACGCACTAATGAAAAAAAGGGGCAATTGAGCCCGCAGGGTTTTGAACCCAGGTCTCCCCGATGAGAGGTGCGCGCGGCAACGAGTAGGCTAGGAGGGGGTCTGCCTAGAGAGGGCTCTCAACCCACTAGTACTACTCCTACGGGCCCGAACTGTCGAAACTGAAACAGAACACACACACACACACACACATACAAACAGGAACGTCGGCGGCGACTCCGACTACGAAGGGGGGGGCTCCGGCGACGCGGACTGGATGTGGGGGAAGTAGGAACCTAGGGGGATGCATTCCCGGGGCCAGGACGCGATGATGGTTGCGGCAGCGAGCACTCAAAGCGGGCCCAAGATTGAAGCTTTCGGCCATGGCAGCGGCAGCGGCGACAGGCAAGCAAGCCGAGCAGCGAACGATGCGGCAACGGCTACGGCTATGCGCCTACGAGGAGAGATGCAGAGGGGGGGGGGGAAGGAGGCGTAGGTACTAGTAGAGGCGATGGAGACGAGGCGAGGCGAGGCTGACAAGGAGGAAGAAGACTGCATGGGGGAGCTCCCTGTCCGAGGCTCCGGCGCGGACGCGATCGTTGATGAGGGGGAGCCTGACTCCTCCTAGTGATGGGAACGAGCTACGGGGAGGGTCTCTGACATCCACGACATCCTTGACGAGGATGTGGGCCGACGGAGAGGCACAGACGACAGCGAGGAGGACCAATGACTCTTTGAACTTACCTGCAGGCTCTCTGAATCTCTCTGCGGGGGAAGAAGAAGGAGGGAGAGAGGAGTGGCGGCGACGAGGAGGAATAGGGGGAACCCTAGGGATCCGCACACTTTTAAAGTGGCCGGCCTCGATGTCCGTGAGCTCCTCTCACGGCGAGGGCGACTGCTCTCTCTGCGAGCTCTCTCTGCACTGACGGAAAGGGGAATGGGAGTAGGTAGCCGCTAGCGCGCGGGCTGGGCTAAGGCCGCTCGGGCTAGCTAGGCCGCGCAGGGGGGGGGGGGGAAGAGGCCCATGCGCCTGCACTCTCTCTCACAGGAAAAACAAAAGAGGTTTTGTTTTGAAAATAAAGCCCTGAACAAAAGAATCCACAACAGAAAAAAGGAAGGGGTCTTTACCCAAAATAAAAATACTTTTGGGCTCATGAAAATGCAAGCCATTTAATAAAAATGGTTAGGGCATTTTTAGATCAAGCAAATATTTTACCTAATATTTAACTATGCATGGTTTCAAAATTATTTGAAAGGGCAAAAACCCCAACCATGGCAAAAGGACTACTCTAGAAATCTTAGAATAATAATTAGAAGATGACCAACATTTAAAACAAGGGAAAACTACAAACAAATGTTTAACGACTAGCAAATTTGAATAAATAGAGAGATAGGAATAGTTTTTGAAATGGGAGGAATTAGAGTGACACTCCAACAAGGCACACATGCATTTACCCACATACACACCTCACATCAAAACACTACACGAGCAAGCAACACTAGTTATGCAATTGAAATGATGAGCATGATGGCATGATGCCTGAGATGGAAATGGCAATGAAGCAAAATGGTAATTCATTCAAGCACATGGCAACCATAGAGGTTCACAAGAGGTACATGACCATAAATGGCAAGGGTAGCACTTGGGTTGTTACAACTCTCTCACACTACAAGAGGATCTCGACCTGAGATCTAAGAACGAAAGAACTCTGGAAATTTGAAATGGAGAAGATCCTCACATTCTCAAGTAGCTTCTTTGTCGGAATGATGAGACCACTTTGCCTTGAGAAACTTGATTGCTTTCTTGCGAGTCTTACACTCAGTTTCATCGAGAATAGCCACTGGATGCTCACGATAAGACAATTCTTCTTGGAGATCAATGTCTTGGAGGTCAATGGTACGCTCCGGAGTCTTGAAGCACCTCCGGAGACGAGACACATGGAAGCCATCGTGCACATTTGCGAAAATCAGAGGAAGCTCTAGTTGCTAGGCAAGTTCACCTCTCTTGCCAACAACTCTGAAGGGACCCACAAAGCGAGGAGCTAGCTTCCCTTTAATTCTAAACCGCTGAGTGCCCTTCATGGGAGAGACTCTGAGATAGACTAAATCATCAACTTGAAAGTAGACATCCCGATGTTTTTTATCGTAATAACTCTTCTATCGGGATTGATCTGCTTTGAGGTTCTCACGAATGACACGACACATCTCTTCTGCTTCGGTGATCATGTCATTGCCCAGAATTTGAAGCTCGCCGGTTTTAGACCAATTGAGTGGGGTACGACACTTCCTGCCATAAAGAATCTCAAAAGGGGCCTTGCATGAGCTAGCTTGAAAGCTGTTGTTGTATGAAAATTCAGCGTATAGAAGGCAGTCTTCCCATTTCATGCCGAACGAAATCACATAGGCTCTGAGCACGTCTTCAAGGATCTGATTGACTCTCTCAACTTGACCACTTGTCTGCGGATGGAATGCAGTGCTGAAACGGATCTTGGTACCCATAGCAGTCTGGAAGGACTCCCAAAACTTGGAAGTGAAGAGGCTTCCACGGTCAGATGAGATGAGCTGAGGAACACCATGCAAAGAAACTATCCTTGACGTATACAACTCTGCTAGTTGAGCTACCGAGATAGATTCTTTGACCAGAAGGAAATGAGCAACTTTGGTCAGCTTGTCGATAACCACAAACATGGCATCGTTGCCCCTCTTGGACTTAGGAAAACCAGTGACGAAATCCATCTCCACACGATCGAATTTCCACTCTGGAATAGGCAAAGGCCGAAGGAGACCAGCTGGACGTTGATGTTCTGCCTTTACTCTGCGACAAACATCACACTCCTTCACGAACTGAGCAATTTCACGTTTCATGCGAGTCCACCAAAAGGTTTGCTTGAGATCCTGATACATCTTGGAACTGCCTGGATGAATGGATAGGAGAGAATTGTGTGCTTCATCCATGATAACCTTCCTGAGATCACCTTTCGAAACCACCAGACGGTCCTCAAAGAACAAGGTATCTTTGTCATCAACGCGAAAGCACTTATACTTCGGAATGCCATTTGCCACACCTTTCTTCACTTTCTTCACCATTGCATCAAGAAATTGAGCTTGGTGAACATGATCTTCTAGAGTCGGAGAGACTTGAAGATTGGCAAGAAATCCTTGCGAAATCATCCGAAGATTGAGCTTGCGGAAGGCTCCACAAAGCTTGGGTTAAAGAGGCTTCAGATAAGACTGCTGTAGTATGCCTTTCGACTGAGCATGTCTGCAATGACATTTGCTTTCCCAGGAGTATACTCGATGCTTGGGTTGAAGTCTTCAATCATTTCCACTCAACAAGACTGCCGAAGATTTGATTGGATTGAGTGAAAATATACTTCAAGCTCTTGTGATCGGTATACACCTCAACTGGTCTACCCAACAACAAATGCCTCCAAGTCATTAGAGCATGCACAACTACCGCCAACTCAAGATCATGAGTGGGGTAGTTTTGCTTGCTAGGCTTCAGCTGTCGCGAGGTATAAGCAACGATATTCTTATTTTGCATGAGAACACCACCTAGACCTTGGAGGGAAGCATCACGGAACACTTGGAAAGGCTTTGATTGCTCGGGAGGGACAAGAACTGGAGCTGAAGTCAATTTATGCTTGAGCGTATTGAACACCACATCACACTCAGGAGACCAAACATACTTGACATTCTTCTGGAGGAGATTAGATAGAGGCTTAGCAATTTGAGAGAAGTTCTCCACGAATCTTCTGCAGTAACTTGTAAGCCCGAGGAAGCTACAAAGCTGCTTGACATTCTGAGGAGGCTCCCACTTCTATTGCCTCAACTTTCTCAGGGTGCACTTTAATGCCCTCGGCAGATATCACATGCCCAAGGTACACCACTTCATTGAGCCAAAACTAACACTTGGAAAACTTAGCATAGAACCGATGCTCTCTTAACTTGCCAAGCACAAGCCGGAGATACTCTGCATGTTCTTCTTCAATCTCCGAGAACACAAGAATATCATCCAAATACACCAAGATGAACTCATTCTTGAAAGGAGAGAATATGAAGTTCATAATTCTGGAGAAGGTTGGAGGAGCATTGGAGAGACCAAAAGACATGACGGCATACTCATAAGAGCCAAAACTCGTCCTAAAAGTAGTCTTTGGAATATCTTCTTCACGAATGCGAATCTGATGATAGCCCATGCGAAGATCAAGCTTCGATAAAACCTTGGCACCTTTTAGTTGTTCAAATAAGTCATTGATGTTGGGAAGTGGGTACTTGTTCCTGATTGTCTTTTTATTCAATGGACGGTAATCGACACAAAGTCGGTCCGTGCCATCCTTCTTCTTGACAAACAGAACACCACAACCCCATGGAGAAGAACTTGGTCTGATCAGACCCAGACGTTCTTGTTCATCTAGCTGCTTCTTCAACTCTTTCAGCTCTTCGGGGCCAAGCTTATAGGGACGCTTGCAACCCGGTTCAGTTCTAGGTTAAAGATAAATCACAAACTCGACTGGCCGGTACGGAGCCATTCCTGGCAATTCTTCGGGAAAGACATCTTCATACTCACAAACCACCGGAATATGAGAAATGGCTGAGATTTTACCCTACTCATTAAGAGCAAAGACACGAATCGTGTCATTGCGAGCAATAGAAATGATCACATCTTTTGAAGGATGAGTCAATTTGACTTCGTTGGCTTGACAATCAACATGCGCCTTTTTCATAGCCAGAAAGTCCATGCCAAGAATGAGATCAATATCAGAATTATTGAGAACAACTGGAGAGGCTAGAAAAGAATAATTTCCCATCTTGATAGAGACATCTGGAACGCACACATTGGAAGCCATTTGCAAACCCAGAGAAAGAACATTTAATGGCCTAGGGTCTTCACCATCACGAAATCATGCTTAGCAACAAAAGGCCTAGATATGAATGAATGCGATGCACCAGTATCAAACAATTTTTTTGCAGGAATAGAATTGACTGCGAGATTACCCATAATCACTTCATGAGACTGCTCTGCTTCAGCTGCATTCACCATGTTTACTCTGGCTGCCTTGGGATTATGATTCACCATAGCATTGCCTGGAGGTCTGTCTGGAGGAGGAGGCGGAAGACGCCGCTGGTTGCACTTGTTTGAGTAGTGACCCTTATGACCACACTTGTGACAAGTAACCTCTAAGAGCGGACGAAAGTTGCCTAGAGGAGGAACATTAGCTGACTTGGGTGCCTGGGGCCTCTGCTGATATCCTGGGTTGGGTGGGTGGGAAGAACCACGACCACCGAACTTCTTCTGCTGCTGAGGAGAACGAAACGGAGGAGGAGGAGGAACCCAATACTTCTGCTGCTTAGGGACCATCTGAGAGCTAGAAGAAGAAGAGTAGGATTCCTTGGAATGCTTCCTTGAGTTTTCTAACTTGAGCTGAGTTGCCTCGACCTTCAAAGCCATGTTGTAGAACTAATAAAACTCACAAGGCTCTTGGAGGACCAAACCCGGTAGAAGTTCATCCTTGAGACCACCTCTGAACTAATAAATCATGGACTTATCGTCAGGAACATCTTGTTTAGCATAGCAGGCTAGATTCTGGAACTCGACGTTGTACTGATAGATAGACTTGCTTCCCTGCTTCAGGTGCCTGAACTTCTCACGCATCTCCTCGACAAAGCTCGTCAGAATGTAATGGGCCCTGAAGTCATGTCAGAAATCATCCTAGCTGACAACAGGATCAGGGACCTAATGGAGAAGGCCTAACCCAATTTAACGATAATAGATAGACATCGAGCAAAGCAAAAATAGTGTCCGGATCCGGGTACGATCATCTTGCCTGTTGGTTCTTCAGAGGGACAAAGAGTTGTGTCCTTGTAGTGGTACTCTCCTGGATCCTCGTACTCAGGTTCACCACTTGCGTCTACCCAAAGAGAAACAACAACAATAAACAAATAACCAAAGTGCAATGCATAGACAAGATGATGCATGATTCATTTGAAGTATTTAACATGGCAATCCTAGGCTAGCCATGTTTCTCGTGCAATAGTTAAGTTATTTACAATTCTGGACATAACCTCATGTTAAGTTGTTTGAACATGCATGATCATGGCAAATATGGATGCTTCATGCAAAATCGGTGCAAATGCATATCTAAACGTAGGAAATGGAGTAACGGCTCTCACGCTACGCTCCTGGCAAGGTACGAAGGCAAAATACAAGACAAGGAAGGCCATGGGCTATTTCTTGGTATTCCAAGGTAGCCACTCGTTAGGAAAAGAAAAACCAATCACAATAGAGCCAAAGAACAAGCAAAACAATGGAGCATAGCTCCCGCAATTCACAAAACACTACCACACACAATCTGCCCAAAACAGAAACATAGCAAATTCCACATCAATTATCTAGAGCTACAGGATTTTTCCAACCTCAAACAAGGCATCCACACAAACTACATATCATGCTTGAGAAATCATCCAACTACACAAACTTAAAAGGAAGAAAGGATCACTAAGCATGAAGCTCACAAGATGACATAATGAAACAGATTCTAGGTACTTAGTGAAAATCACAGTTCTCTGGAATCTGAGTTAAGCTCAAATTGACAACAGAAAACAATGATGCTAGAGACCACCTCATGGCGTGAGAATTAACAAGATGGTAGAGTACAATATGTACTACAAAACATTAGCACTGAGCTTGAGCTAAAACTCAACAAATCACTTGGTAGCATCCACTCAACATAGCATAAAAATAATATCAGATTCCCAGACTTAGAAATAACTAGCATGTTGAAATCAGCAACATTTTGTTATCTACTTTGGAGCAAGAAACCCACTTATATTCAAGTTTATCATGTCAAAAGAAAATACCATGGCATAATACTCATAAAACACAACCACTTCATGTTGACACAACTATCATATCATGCATGGATTTATTCTAACAAAATTGACAAAATGACTTATTGGGACAAAATGACATTTTGCAAAACTTGCTCAAAAGCTAAAACAATCACACCAATGGATTCCTGGGATTTTTCTACCCCAAATCCATATATCACGCTCATATGTTGCAGTAGATAAAATGCCCATGATCCCACATTGCAAATAGCACCAAAACCTCAAACAACTTATAAGTCAAAACCTACTAAATATGCACATTGTTAGAAATGGCCACACCACATTTGTCAATATACCAGAAATGGTAATATAGCTAAAAACAGAGAAAACAATTATATTTTCTAATAATAAATAAAGAAAATAAAGGAGGGGGTCCCACTTGGCATTGAGCTAGGGCCCCCTATGTGGATGACAAGTGGGGCCAGGGCCCACTTGTCATACATGCACTCACACACACACCACAACACACACAGATCACAACACACACACAGGCACACACAGATCACAACACACACACACACGGCCACAAACGGAACAGGCGGAGCCGCACCAGATCCATCCACACACGCACATGCACATGCACACACCACACTAGCACGCACACACACGGGAACTGGCCGTGGCCACACCAGATCCCACGGCCACCACATTTGCACACGCACACCACCAAAATGAAAAAGAAAAGGGGCGTGGGGGGATCAAACCCGAGACCCCCTGGGTACACAGCAGTCGCTCGACCACTGCGCCACACACGCGCGACTGAACAGAGAGGGGTATCTGCTCTTTTGAATAGGCCCCTCTCCCGCACTGCCCTTCTGATGATCCAAGCAGAGGAGGATGCCGACGACGCACAGCGGCGACCAATCGGAGGAGCTGGCCACTCGCGGGGGAAGGAGGCGAGGCCCTCAAGGGCAAGCCTTGTTCTGAATGGCGGTGACGGCGAGGCGATGCTCTACGGCGACGAGGAGCTACTACGGCCTAACGATAGCAATGAGGCGAGGTGAGGGGGAAGCTGTGGCTCACCAGAGGGCTAGAAGGCATTGCGCATGGAGAGGAGATGTCGAGGGGCGGTGCTACGTGACAAAGCGGAGGAAGATGATGACACGACGATGCAGGGACGCTCCAGGCCTCCTAACGCCGGGAACCGAACGCGGGCAGCTCCACCCTGGCATCTTGTACGGCGAGGAGGACCTACTGAAGGCGATGGCGACGACGATGACTACAGCGACGCTCTGCCTCTCTCGCTCTGAACTTCTTTGAAGCCAACTCTTCTCTCTGAATCTTACCGCGAGGAGGGAGAGGAAGGAGGGGAGATGGAGATGGCAATGAGTGAGGAGGGAAAGGGGGAAACCCTAGGAAGGGGCGGACGTTGAGGAGGCTTTAAAGGGGGGAGATTGATGGGACGTCCTCGGCGTTCGTGAAGGACTTCACGGCGCCGGGAGCTCACATCTCTCATTGAACTGACGGAGGCGACGACGGGGCAGGTGACCACTAGTAGTTGGGCCAAGAGGGGTTCGAGGCCCAGGTGGGCCGCGGTGCTGGGGCTCCCTCAGCTCTCTCTCTCCCACACACAAACCTTCTGTTTAAAAAAACAAAACAAACCAACAAAGCCCCACAGAGAAAAAGGAATATTATATTTTTTGCAAAACAAACATATTTAGAACTAAATTAAATGCACCTATTTAATAAAAATGCACTATTAAATTTTAACCTAAGTAAATTAATTCTTTTTATAAATGTTACCTGCTGTTTTATTTAAAAAGAAAATCAACAACATCAGCAACAAGTGAAAGAGCTCACCTACTCCACTCTGCACAATTAACTTGAGCAACAGAACATTTTGAAAAGATTTATAAGACAAGTTAAAACTAATGTCATGATAATTGAGAGCAAACGTGTTTTTTCTAAGATGTTGAAATGGAAGATGGGTTTAACCCCACAAGCAGACACCCCACTCCCATGGTAGCTCCAAGCACATATACCACACTACCCACTCCACAATCACAAGGCAACATGGCAAGAAATATTGTGCAAAATATGATGAACATGATGCATGATGCAAGAATGACATGAAGGAAATATTAAATCATTCAAACCACATTAAAAACATGGAGGTCCATATGAGATACATGACCAAAATGGCAAGGGGTGCACTTGGGCTGTTACAACTCTCCCACACTACAAGAGGATCTCGACCCGAGATCTAAGAACGAAAGAAGTCTGGAAATTCGGAACGGAGAATATCCTCACGTTCCCAAGTAGCTTCTTTGTCAGAATGATGAGACCAATTCACCTTGAGAAACTTGATAGACTTGTTGTGAGTCTTACGCTTAGTTTCTTCGAGAATAGCAACTGGATGCTCACGATAAGATAGGTCTTCTTGAATATCAATGTCTTGGAGGTCAATGGTACGCTCAGGAGTCTTGAAGCACCTCCGGAGCTGAGAGACATGGAAAACATCATGCACATTTGCAAAATTTGGAGGAAGCTCGAGTTGATAGGGAAGGTGACCTCTCTTGCCCACAACTCTGAAAGGACCCCCAAAGCGAGGAGCTAGCTTCCCTTTGATTCCAAACCGCTGAGTGCCCTTCATGGGAGAAACTCTGAGATAGAGAAAGTCATCAATTTGAAAGGAGACATCTCGATTTTTGTTATCGTAATAAATCTTCTGTCGGGATTGAGCTTCTTTGAGGTTCTCACGAATGACATGACACATCTCTTCTGCTTCAATGATCATGTCATTGCCCAAAATTTGACGCTCACCGGTTTCAGACCAATTGAGCGGGGTACGTCACTTCCTGCCATAGAGAATCTCGAAAGGGGCCTTGCCTGAGCTAGCCTGAAAGCTGTTGTTGTATGAAAATTCAGCGTATGGAAGGTACTCTTCCCATTTCATGCCGAAAGAGATCACAGAGGCTCTGAGCATGTCTTTGAGGATTTGATTGACTCTCTCAACTTGGCCACTTGTCTGCGGATGGAATGCAGTGCTGAAACGGATCTTGGTACCCATAGCAGACTGGAAGGAGTCCCAGAACTTGGAAGTGAATAGGCTTCCACGATATGAGGATATGAGTTGAGGAATACCGTGCAAAGAAACTATCCGCGATGTATACAACTCTGCCAGTTGAGCTGCCGAGATAGACTCTTTGACCGGAAGGAAATGGGCAACTTTGGTCAGATTGTCGATAACCACAAAGATGGCATCGTTGCCCCTCTTGGACTTAGGAAAACCAATGTCGAAATCCATCTCCACATGATCGAATTTCCACTCTGGAATAGGAAAAGGCTAAAGGAGACCTGCTGGACGTTGATGTTCTGCCTTCACTCTAGGACAAACATCACACTCATTCACGAACTGAGCAATTTCACGCTTCATGCGAGTCCACCATAAGGTTTTCTTGAGGTCCTGATACATCTTGGAACTGCCTGGATGAATGGATAGGAGAGAATTGTGTGCTTCGTCCATGATAACCTTCCTGAGATCACCTTTTGGAACCACGAGGCGGTCCTCAAAGAACAAGGTATTTTTGTCATCAACGCAAAAGCACTTATACTTCAGAATGCCCTTGGACACACCTTTCTTCACTTTATTCACCATCGCATCAAGAAATTGAGCTTGGTGAACCGGATCTTCCAGAGTCGGAGAGACTTGAAGATTTGCAAGAATACCCCGCGGAATCATTTGGAGATTGAGCTTGCGTAAGGCTTCACAAAGCTCAGGTTGAAGAGGCTTCAGATAAGACTGCTGCAGTACGCCTTTCGACTGAGCACGTCTGCAATGACATTTGCTTTCCCAGGAGTATACTCGATGCTTGGGTTGAAGTCTTCAATCATTTCCACTCAACGAGACTACCGAAGATTGAGATTGGGTTGAGTGAAAATGTACTTCAAGCTCTTGTGATCGGTGTACACCTCGACTGGTCTACCCAACAACAAATGCCTCCAAGTCATCAGAGCATGCACAACTACCGCCAACTCAAGATCATGAGTGGGGTAGTTCTTCTCGGCATGCTTCAACTGATGCGAGGTATAAGCAACTATCTTCTTATCTTGCATGAGAACACCACCAAGACCTTGGAGAGAAGCATCACAAAAAACTTGGAAAGGCTTTGATTGCTCGGGAGGAACAAGAACTGGAGCTGAAGTCAGTTTCTGCTTGAGCGTATTGAACACCACATCACACTCAGGGGAACAAACATACTTGACATTCTTCTGGAGGAGATTAGACAGAGGCTTAGCAATTTGAGAGAACTTCTCCATGAATCTTCTGCAGTAGCTTGCAAGCTCGAGGAAGCTACGAAGCTGCTTGACATTCTGAGGAGGCTCCCACTTCAAGATTGCCTCAACTTTCTCAGGGTGCACTTTAATGCCCTCGGCAGAGATCACATGCCCAAGGTACACTACTTCATTGAGCGAAAACTCACACTTGGAAAACTTAGCATAGAATCAATGCTCTCTTAACTTGTCAAGCACAAGCCGGAGATGCTCTGCATGCTCTTCTTCAGTCTCCGAGAACACGAGGATATCATCCATATAGACCAAGACGAACTCATTCTTGAAAGGAGAGAATATGAAGTTCATCATTATGGAGAAGGTTGGAGGAGCATTGGCGAGACCAAACGACATGACGGTGTACTCATAAGAGCCAAAACTCATCCTGAAAGCAACCTTTGGAATATCTTCATCGCGAATGCGAATCTGATGATAGCCCATGCAAAGGTCAAGCTTCAAGACAACCTTGGCACCTTTCAGTTGTTCAATCAACTCATTGATGTTGGGGAGTGGGCACTTGTTTCTGATTATCTTTTTATTCAATGGACGGTAATCGACACAAAGTCAGTCTGTGCCATCCTTCTTCTTGACAAACAAAACACCACAACCACATGGAGAAGAACTCGGTCTGATCAGACCCAGACGTTCTTGTTCATCTAGCTGCTTCTTCAACTCTTTCAGCTCTTCGGGGCCAAGTTTATAAGGACGCTTGCAAACTGGTTCAGTTCTGGGCTCGAGGTCAATCACAAACTCGACTGGCCGATGTAGAGGCATTCCTGGCAATTCTTTTGGAAAGACATCTTCATACTCACAAACCACCGAATTTGAGAAATAGCCGAGATTTCACACTTTTCATTAAGAGCAAAGAGATGAATTGTGTCATCGCGAGCTGCGAAAATAATCACATCTTCTGAACCATGAGTCAACTTGACTTCTTTGGCTTGACAATCAATAGATGCCTTGTTCATAGCCAGGAAGTCCATAGTAAGAATGAGATCAATATCAGAATTACCGAGAACAATTGGAGAGGCCAGAAAAGAATAATTGGCCATCTTGATAAAAGCATCCGAACCATCACACAAGAAGTCATTTGCAACCCTAGAGAAATAATATTTAGGGGCCTAAGAGTTTCTTGAGTCACAAACTCATGCTTAGGAACAAAAGGCCTAGATATGAATGAATGCGATGCACTAGTATCAAATAAGACTTTAGCAGGAATAGAATTGACTGAGATATTACCCATAATCACTTCATGAGACTGCTTTGCTTCAGCTGCATTTACCATGTTCACCCTTGCTGACTTGGGATTATGCTTCACCATAGCATTGCCTGGAGGTCTGACTGGAGGAGGAGGCGGAATACGCCGCTGGTTACACTTGTTTGAGTAGTGACCCTTCTAACCACACTTATGATAAGTAACCTCTAAGAGCGGACAGAAGTTGCCTGGAGGAGGAACATTAGCTGACTTGGGTGCCTGGGGCCTCTGCTGATATCCTGGGTTGGGTGGGTGGGAAGAACCACGACCACCGAACTGTCTCTACTGCTAAGGAGGACGAAACAGAGGAGGAGGAGGAATCCAATACTTCTGCTGCTTAGGGACCATCTGAGAGCTGGAAGAAGAAGAATAGGAATCCCTAGAATGCTTCCTTAAGTTCTCCAACTTGAGCAGAGTTGCCTCGACCTTAAAAGCCATGTTGTAGAACTGATCAAACTCACGAGGATCTTGAAGGACCAGACCTGGCAGAAGCTCATCCTTGAGACCACCTCTGAACTGATAAACCATGACTTGTCATCTAGACCATCTTGCTTAGCATAGCGGGCCAGATTCTGGAACTTGATGTTGTACTGGTAGAGAAATTTGCTCCCCTGCTTCAGGTGCCTGAACTTCTCATGCATATCCTCGACAAAGCTTGTCGGAATGTAATGGGCCCTGAAGTCACGATAGAAATCATCCCAAGTGACAACATGATCGCCCCTGGAGTCCTTGTATTGCTGCCACCAATCTGCTGCCTGACCCTTGAGCTGGAACGATGCGAATCTAACATAGTTCTCAGGTATGACATTGCTGCACTCAAAATACTTACTCATGTCACAGAGCCAATCATGTGCATCAAAAGGCTGCTCACAACAGGTGAAAGACTTGGGCTGGTTGGCAAGGAACTGGTTGAGCGTCGTGAACTGAGGCTGATTCTAAAAATTCCCTTGAAAACCTTCCTGACCCTGATCTCTTTCTTGCAATAGCCTGAGCAACATCTGAGTATTCGCATTGGTTCCGGCCATCACAGCTTGCCAAGCTTCTGGAGGAGCAGGCGGTGGTGGGGGTGGTGGAGGATCGGGCTGCTCCCCATCACGACCCGAACTCCCGCGAGTTGTTGGAGCCATCCTTGAGATGGACAAGAACATCAGCACCTCATTGACGAAGATGATAGCAATCAGCTGAATCAAATGACTTGTAAGAAATTGAACGAATAACATAAACATCCTTCCTACTGAAAAATTAGTAAGAACGCCTTCTTCGGGTTTGTGATAACATCATCAGATATTAGAAGCCACTTGCAATAACACAAAAGTATTGAGCTAATGTTGCTCGCAACAAATGTATATGCCCTCATACATCTGAAGAACATGATCCTAGATAACTACATGAGTTCCCACCTAAGAACTTCCAAAAACTTTCTGGTTATGAAATCCGGTGTTGGAGATACAAGGAGGAAATATCTCACACAGCTAACAAACCTACACCCCAACTGTATCCATCCTTCAACACATAGCCAGAGGCTTCACAAGTCCATCTAACTCAGATCCTCGAAAGCAAAACGATACTAACCATGGTGGTACCCCGGACGCCTCCCCAATACTGGGTGACTCCGACCTTATCTCACCACGACAAGTATTGAAGCAATTCCGAACACCCTCCATCCTAAGATACTAAGGAAGCTGAATGATAACGATGTGCCAAGAATTCCTTGGAGCTCGACTCCCCGGAAGAAATCAAGTCAGACAGGAGGCACCAAGACAAAACTCTGTCACATCGATATCATATAGTTTCCAAAATACCCGCGTGATCCTAAAATAAATTTTGAGCGAGAAGAGGAGTAGAATCAAAATTCCTAAGTCGAATACCTCACCAGAGTATAGAACAGGAGTAAAAAGAAACCTACTCTCCGATATAACTAGACCCAAAATAGTTTTACTAGACTCGACTCAGCCAAGTTCGATCAAGCAAATGGCTCCTATGGTCGTATGTCTATGATACCAACTTGTAACGCCCAAGATGCGCGCAGATCCATATTTGGGCACGGGGGTCTCGACAGGGATAGAGGCGCATCTAGTCGTTTCGCAAGTTCAGTATCATCACATACATTTATGAAGAGAGGAGTATATGAGTTGGCTTACACTCGCCACATGCTAAATTACAAATCCACACAGTTTATTCAAACATCATTCAAAAGACAGGGTCCGTCTACGGATGAAAACAAATGAGAAAAGATGCAATGAAACTGTCTTGCTAGCCCCGAAGATCACGACCAATGCCTCTCTACTCGTCTGGATATGTGACCTACATCCTGCCACGTTCCTCGTCATACTCCCACTAGAGGTGCGTCACATCATCTGGCACGGTCTCATCTGCACCCGCACTTGTATTTCTTGTAGTAATCTATGAGCCATGGGGACTCAGCAATCTTGCAACCGGGTACCGAGACTATTCAAGCTTATTAGGTTGGATGGGGGTAAGTGGTGAGTTTGCAGCAACACTAATCATTGTATGGTGGCTAACTTACGAGAACATGAATGTAATTATGGTGGACTACGTTAAATGATCGAGTTCTACCATGATCTCTAAAAGATCCTGAACACCTACTTACATCAAACATAACCCCACCGTGTTCTCTCTCGGTTCATGTTCACGAGCAGAGACGATCACGGTTACTCTCACAGTTGGTGTCTTTTATTGGAGTTTATTTCAAGTTAAGTATAACCGGGTGTTAAACAAAATATCCAAGTTGCCACATAACCGCGTGCACGACTTTCCGAAAGATTTAACCCTGCAGTGGTGCTCCAACTAATCCATCATAAATTAACCACACTCCATGGGATTAACCTCGACCACGGATCTCGTGATCATCCTAGGCAATTCCAAAGGAAAACCAACACCTCGAGATAGCCCGAAGAAGATCAGAGTCCCTCACGCAAGCCATTCGAGAAAGGTAAGACAAGTCCAGCAAGACCGCCCGGTAGGCCAGATCCCAATAGGAGCCACACATATCTCTATCTCAAGGCACTACCAGATGAGCAGTACATACGGTGGCCTGATAGAAATCCCTCGAGTTGCCCCGAGGTGGCCCCGCAAGTGGCTCTGGTTTGGAGCAATACTCATGAGGAGCACTGGCCCGGGTTGTTGATTAATCATCCACGGGGTTGGAAAGCCCTATGCAATTTTATTAAGTTGTTTAAGCAAATAGTACCAATGTTGGGTCTTGCTAGACAAGTTTTAATCGCACCCGAATAATCAAGGGGGTCCCCATAACAACCCCAAGCATGTTAGGAGCACAAAATATGGAAAACATAACACCGGTAACAAGTAACTATGGCGGTAAAAGTTGAACAAAACACCGAGCAAAAGGCCAAGCCTTCCACCATACCAAGATATATATGTGCATTAAATTAAATAGCAGTAAATATTGTTATATCTCCAGATATCCATGTTGTCACGTGGGCACAACTTGCACCTGCAACTAAGAACGCTATAAGAGGGGCTGAGCAGCGGTTACTTAGCCAAACAAGGTTTGCTAGGATGTGGAGGGGTTAGAGTCTATCATGGCAATGTAGGAGGCTTGACATTCAAGTGGTAGGTAAAGCATATGTAACAATAAGAGCGAGACATCTAGCAAAGCAAAAATAGTGTCGGGATTCGGGTACGATCATCTTGCCTGTTGGTTCTTCAGAGGGACAAAGAGCAGGGTCCTCATAGTGGTACTCTCTTGGATCCTCGTACTCAGGTTCAACACTCGCGTCTACCCAAGAGAAACAGCAACAATAAACAACCAACCAAGGTGCAATGCACAAACAAGATGATGCATGATTCATTTGAAGTATTTAGCATGGCAATCCTAAGCTAGTCATGTTTCTCATGCAATAGTTAAGTTATTTACAATTCTGGAAAGAACCTAATGTTAAGTTGTTTGAACATGCATGATCATGGAAAATATGGATGCTTCATGCAAAATCTATGCAAATGCATATGTAGAACGTAGGAAACGGAGTAACGGATCTCACGCTACGCTCACGGCAAGGTACGAAGACAAAATACAAGACATGGAAGGCCATGGGCTATTCCTTGGTATTCCAAGGTAGCCACTGGTTAGGAAATGGAAAACCAACCACAATAGAACCAAATATCAAACAAAACAATGGAGCATCGCTCCCACAAGTCAGAAAACACCAACACACACAATCTGTCTCAAAACATCAACACAACAACTTCCACATCAATTATCGAGAGCTACGGGATGTTTCCAACCTCAAGAAAAGCATGAACAGAAACTACATAACATGCTTATCAAATCATCCAACTACACAAACTTGAAAGGAAGCATGGATCAATAAGCATGAAGCTCACAAATTGGCATGATGAAACAGATTCTAGGGACTTAGTGAAAATCCCAGTTTTCTGGAATCTGAGTTAAGTTGAAAGCAAGTTGACACCAAAAAATAATGGTGCTACAGACCACTTCATGGCATCAAAATTAACAGGATGGTAGAGGACAATCTCTACTACAAAACACTAGCAATGAGCTTGAGCTAAAACACAACATATCACTTGGTAGCATCCACTTAACATGGCATAAAAATATTAACAGATTCTCAGACTTAGAAATATTTAACATGTTGTAATCAACAACATTTTACTAGCCACTTTGGAGCATGGTTCCCACTCACATGCAAGATTATCATATCAAAAGTAAATACCATGGCATTCTACTCATGAAATACTACCACTTCCATGTTGACACCAATATCAAAGCATGCATGGATTAATTCTAACTAAAATGGCAAAAAGGCATATTGGGACAAAATAACACGTTGTAAAACTTGCTCAAATGACTAAACCAATTGCACCAATGGATTCATTGGGAAATTCTACCCCAATTTCATATATCACACTCCTATATATGCTTTTGCAAAACTTCCAAACCATGCTCGAAAATAACATGCCATTCTCATAAGTTAAATCTTACTATAATTTCTCATAGCCAAAAATGGCCTAGTCCAGAAATGGCAATATTCAAAAAATGGATTAAAACTAATTAAAAACAATAAACAATTAACAATTAACAAAAATAAATATAGGAGGGGACCCACCTGGCATGACACGAGGGCCCCTCTATGTGAATGACAAGTGGGCCATGGGCCCACTGTCATACACACTCACACCACACACACAACACACACAAAAGGCACACACATACACACTTGGGATCTGCCTGCCACAACAGATCCCACCCACAGCCACACACACGCTAGCACACACAAATCAAGCACACACTCGCACGAGATCCGGTGTAGCCACACCGGATCCTGGCACACCACACACCAAAATGCACCAATGAAAAAAGGGGCAATTGAGCCCGCGGGGTTTCGAACCCAGGTCTCCCCGGTGGGAGGCGCGCACGACAACTAGTAGGCTAGGAGGGGGGTCTTCCTAAAGAGGGCTCTCAACCCACTAGTACTACTCCTACGGGCCTGAACTGTCGAAACTAAAACAGAACGCACACACACATACAGACAGGAACGGCGGCAGCGACTCCGCCGCGATGGAGGGTGAGGGGGGGCTCCGGCAACGCGGACTGGTTGAGGGGGAAGCGGGAACCTAGGGGGATCCATTCCTGGGGCCAGGACGCGATGATGGCTGTGGCAGCGAGCACTCAAAGCGGGCCCAATATTGAAGCTTTCGGCCATGGCAGTGGCAGTAGCGACAGGTAAGCGAGCGGAGCAGTGAATTGTGCGGCAACGGCTACGGCTACGCGCCTACTAGGAGAGATGCACAGGGGGGAAGGAGGTGCATGTGCTCACAAAGGCGATGGAGACGAGGCGAGGCGAGGCTGACGAGGAAGAAGAAGACCGCACGGGGGAGCTCCCTGTCCGAGGCTCCTGCGCGGACGTGGTCGTCGATGAGGGGGAGCCTGACTCCTCCTAGTGATGGGAACGAGCTGCGGGGAGGGTCCCCGACCTCCATGACATCCTTGATGAGGAGGTGGGCCGACGGAGAGGCGTGGATGACGTCGAGGAGGACCGACAGCTCTCTGAACTTACCTGCAGGCTCTCTGAATCTCTCTACGGGGAAAAAGGAGGGATAAGGAGGGAGAGAGGAGTGGCGACGATGAGGAGGAATAGGGGGAACCCTAGGGATCCACACCCTTTAAAGGGGCTGACCTCGACGTCCGTGTGCTCCTCTCACGGCGACGGCGACTGCTCTCTCTGCGAGCTCTCTCTGCATTGATGGAAAGGGTCATGGGAGCAGGTAGCCGCTAGCGCACGGGCTGGGCTGAGGCCACTCGGGCTAGTTGGGCCGTGCAGGGGGGAAAGAGGCCCATGCGCCTGCTCTCTCTCTCACAGGAAAAACAAAAGAGGTTTTCTTTTAAAATAAAGCCGAGAACAAAATAATCCACAACAAAAAAAGGAAGGGGTCTTTACCCAAAATAAAAATACTTTTGGGCTCACAAAAGTGCAAGCCATTTAATAAAAATGGTTAGGGCATTTTTAGATCAAGCAAATATTTTACCTAATATTTAACTATGCATGGTTTCAAAATTATTTGAAAGGGCAAAACCCCCAACCATGGCAGAAGGACTACTCTAGAAATCTTAGAAGAATAATTAGAAGATGACCAACATTTAAAACAAGGGAAAACAACAAACAAATATTTAACAGGTAGCAAATTTGAATAAAGAGAGATATATGAATAGTTTTTGAAATGGGAGGAATTAGAGTGGCACTCCAACAAGGCACACATGCATTTACCCACATACACACCTCACATCAAAACACTACACAAGCAAGCAACACTAGTTATGCAATTGAAATGATGAGCATGATGGCATGATGCATGATGCATGAGATGGAAATGGTAATGAAGCAAAATGGTAATTCATTCAAGCACATGGCAACCATAGAGGTTCACAAGAGGTACATGACCATAAATGGCAAGGGTAGCACTTGGGGTGTTACACTTGATGTGGAAAATGAGGCTTTAGTTATGGAACACGTCAACACATTCTACAATAAAGCTGACGTTCCATGGGTTCACTTGATTTGCGACTCATATTATTTTGATAGAGTGCCTCATGACACAACCCTGTGTGGTTCTTTCTGGTGGAGAGATGTAACCAATCTCATGGATAAGTTCAGGTCAGTTACATGTGTCACAGTGAATAAAGGAGATAATGTACTCTTCTGGATTGATCAAGTGCAAATTGAAAATCAATGTAGACTGCAAGAGAGATTCCCAAGGCTTTTTCATATTGTCATGATAAAACACCCTTGGTGAAGGAGGTCATTCATGCTACCGACCTTCATGAACTGTTTTCTTTGCCTCTTTGTGAACAGGCTTATAATGAACTCAATTAGTTGACCACACTCCTTGCTGCCTCCAATTTTGAATCTGAGATCAATGACTGTTGGTGTCGGAGACATGGGAAATTCTCTAAGTACTCTGCCAAAAATATTATATTTTTGTACATCAACCAATTGTAGACTCCCTATTCTTTCCTGGATTTGAAAAAGCAGTTGCACCATGTCAATCAAGATGTTTGCATGGTTAGTTATCATGGTCAGGATTAACACAAAGGACATGATTCAACACAGACATTGGAGAATCAATGATGGACCGGAATGTGTTCTCTGCCCCACCTTGGCATTGTACGATAGAAACCATCTTTTCTTTCAGTGCAATTTCAATGCTTGGATATGGAACTATCTTCAGATTACCTAGATTGACAGCACTGACATGGTGCAAATTGCTTATCAAGCAAGATAGGAGTTTAGCAAACCTTTCTTTACTAAAGTGGTTTTATTGACATGGTGGAATATTTGGAAACTCGGGAATGATAAGGCTTTCAAGCACATCAAGCCATCTTTCAGGAGAAGTGGTTTCATTCATAATATTGCCCTCCTCACTCACAAAATCAAGACCAAACACAGAGATGCCCTCCTTAGATGGATTGACTACTTGCCCCCTTAGGCTACACTTTTTTCTCTTTCTGTTTTTAGTTTTAGTTTCCTTTCTCCTATTATGAGGACTTTTGTAAATATGTTTCAATCTTTATTAATAAATTGTTGTGGGGCGTATGCCCTGCAATCTTCATGGTCCAAAAAAAGAGATGGTAATTGTTGTATATATTGTGATAAGATAGTCCTTTCAGGGATTTGTGGATTGTAGGCACTTGAGAAGATTGTGTGGCACACCACAAAAACTGGATTTGAAGAATTAATGAATCATATGATGTTTGCTGGGATTAGTAGGCCGGTGAATTGGATTCATAGGAAGGAACACGATCTTGGATTGATATGATACGTGTTTACTTAGGATAAAGATTCAATGCCTTGGACCTTGGATAGATTTGTGGATCACTTGGATTTGTAGAGTTTTATTCAGGCTTAGTAGCTTGTATGCACCATTGGAGGATCTTTGCAACATGGTTATGGGCGACATACATGATTTTATACTTCTCTCGAGAATGAGGAGGATGTGAATATCATGAGAAATGATTGGGGTTGACTTATATGAGATGATACCTTTGAGGATATAAGATGATTTTTGTTTGGAGAAATAGGTATGCCTATTGGCATCTAATGTTTGTTCTCAAGGATAAGATGATAAACATTCACTCACATCCTAAGATCCTTAAAACCCCTAAACTTTATCAAGCCATAACATGGTTAAATTATGGCCATGGTCTTTGGGTCTAAGTTGAAAGACCAGTGTCAATACTTCACCTTGATGAAAGCACAACGTGCTCCCTTGGTGATTTTGATAATTCATGACAACGAACATTGTCTTTTGGACTAATAATTTTACCTAGTGTATTTCAGATAAAGTCCATAGAGAGATGGGTTGGCAAAAAGGAGTGTGGAGAGTATCCCCATGAACAAGATGCAAGGAAATACATTGGCCAAGGTTCAAGCAAAGGACTCTACATTTTACATTTGTGAGAAATTACTTTGAGTCCATAGGAAAGCCAATACTATTAAAAGGGCGTAAGGTTTTGTTGGTGAACAAAATGCTCATACGTGCACAAGTGATAGTCACCACATACACCCACAAGCTCTTCCACAAAAGTCTGTCCAAAGCCAAATACTCAAAATCGGTGCAACCGACACTCTACACTTGGTGCCACCGATTCCAAACCCTAGACAGACCCAGCCAAACCCCAGCTCTTTGGTGCAACCAATTCTGCATTTGGAGCCACCCAGTTAGGCTGCCAACTTTCTGTTACGCAAGTTTACAAAACCGGTCCCTCCGAGTTTTGTGAATCGGCATCACCGAGATTGGGCAATCTAACCGTTGGTCACCTTATCAGTGCAACCAAGATTCCTATATCGGTCTCATCGAGATTCAAAAGTTGCCACCTTTTGGTCACTTCAGTACCACCGAGATTAACACATCGGTGTCACCAAGTTGGTCATTTTGTGTGTAAGGGTTGGATTTTTGGAGATGCCTATATATATACCCCTCCACCACCACTCACTCGAAGAGAAGCACCCAAAACAGTTGCCCACTCATATCTACTGATTTTCTGAGAGAGAGCCACCTACTCCTGTGTTGAGATCATGCCATTCCATTCCTACCATATGAATCTTGATCTCTAGACTCCCCAATTTGCTTTCCACCCAATCAATCTCTTCTACCAAGCCAAATCTCTGAGAGATTGATTGTGTGTTGAGGAGTCGATCATCTTGAAGCACAAGAGCAAGGAGTTCATCGACACTATTGAGCCTATTACCTTTTGGAGGGTGGTGCCTCCTAGATTGGTTAGGTGTCGCTTGGGAGCCTCCTACTTTGTGTAGTGGAGGGAACCAAGAAGTTTGCAAGGGCAAGGAGATCACCTACTTCATGAAGATCTACCCTGACTTAGGCTAGTCCTCCGTGGATGAAGGCCGTCATGGTATAGTCAAGGTTGCTTATTCGTGGAACCCTCCGTGGGTAGATCCCTCCATGGACTCTCATGACCGTTACCCTCCATGGGTTGAAGACTCCATGAACGTGGATGTACGATAGCGCCACCTATCGGAACCATGGGAAAAAATCTTGTGTCCCTCATGCGTTTGATCTCTCTATTTGTACTCCTTACTTCCATGTGCAATGTGTTTACTTTCCGCTGCTATACTTGATGACTTGTATGTGTAGGGTGTTCTAGATTTGCTACGTATGCTAAAAACTGCCAACAATTGTTTTGTGCTTGAGGTAGTTTTAAATTCCTGCAAATAGTCTATTCACCCCTCTAGACATACACTTTTAGTGATCTCAATCTTATTGTTATAGGTTTACCAAGATTTGTGCTTTCTCAATTGAAGAACTTTGCATGTGCTTATACTTTGTGGACGGATTTGGAGAAACGATATCCAAATCTTTCATTAGGAAATCTTGATGAAATTCTTCATAAAACTGTTGCTTTTCACAAAATGAAGCCTAGTGATCCAAACTTTGATAAATGCCCATTTGAGCTCCGTGATCTCATGCGTGCTAAAGGAGATGTCACAACTATCAACAACATTATCATTGAAGCCATTCACATTCAAAAACTTCAACATTGTCATGGTCATGATTCTAACAAATCTCTTGGTTTTTATGACGAGGAGATTCCACTGAATGATTACAATGAAGAACATGGATACTATGATGAAGATGAGTTGTTCGACATCGAGCATGAAAATATCACGAACAATCTAAGTCTAATGACAAACCTCAAGATTACATGTCCGGCGGAAAAGAGTGAATTCTTGAGAGTGGATGCACGGATCACATGACTGGTGATAAAGACATGTTTCAAGAGATCTTGCCTAATCAAGGACCTCGAAAGTACGTGAACTTTGGAGACAACTCTAAAGTAAGGTACTTGGCCCTGGTAAGGTGGTCATATCTCATGATAGATCAATTCAAAATGTGATGCCTATTGAATCCCTTGGTTACAATCTTATTTCCGTATCTAGACTAGCAGACTTCGGTTTCAATGTGCTATTTACTAAAGTAGATTGCCAAGTGTTTCGATTTGATAATCATAAAATTGTCTTTACCGGTATTCGTAGAGGTGATCTATACATTGTTTATTTCACTAAAAAGGCCCAACCTCGTATTTGTCTCATTGCAAAATCATCTAAAGGTTGGTTGTGGCATAGAAGGCTTGGACATGTAGGCATGCGTAATCTAGCTAAGCTTATCAGGGGCGATCACATTCTAGGTGTTAAGGATGTTATCTTTGACAAAGATATACTTTGTAGAGCTTGTCAAGCAGGAAAGCAAGTAGGTGGAAGTCATCCGATCAAGAATATCATGACTACCAAGAGACCACTCGAATTACTTCATATGGATATCTTTGGTCCCAATGGTTACAAGAGTCTCGGTGGAAACTCTTATGGTCTAGTTATAGTTGATGATTTTTCCAGATTTACGTGGGTATTCTTTCTTGATGATAAGTCGTAGGTACAAAAGATCTTCAAGAACTTCGCTCGAAAAGCGCAAAATCAGTTTGAAGTGAAGATCAAGATGGTTCGAAGCGATAACGGATCGGAGTTCAACAACACTCATGTGGATACTTTTGTTGATGAAGAGGGTATTTCACATGAGTTCTCAGCTACATACACGCCTCAACAAAATGGAGTTGTTGAGAGCAAGAACCGGACGCTCATTGAGATGGCAATAATGATGCTTGACGAATACAAGACGCCAAAACACTTTTGGGCAAAAGCCATGGAAACAACATGTCATGCCACAAACCGACTTTACTTGCACAAGCTTCTCGATAAAACGGCATACGAGCTTCTCACCGGTAACAAACCCAAGTTGGATACTTTCGAGTATTCGACTCAAAGTGCTACATTCTTGATAAGCATCGTCATACTAAATTTGCCCCTAAATCTCATGAAGGATTCCTACTTGGTTATGGATCAAACCCTCACACTTACCGTGTCTACAACAACTCCACTCGAAAAGTTGAAGAGACGGTAGATGTGAAGTTTGATGAATCTAATGGTTCGCAAGTCGAACAATTGCCAAATGATGTAGGTGATAAGGACCCTTCGGAAGCTATCCAAGACTTGTCAATTGGCAAGATTCGTCCCATGGAGCTGAAGGAAAGCACTTCATTAACCCAAGTGGAAGCTCCTACTTCGGATCAAGGCTACCGACAATATGACATGGAAGCATCCACAAGCGGTACACAACAAGATGAAGAGGAGGAGGAAGTGCATCATGAAGATACACCACAACCTCCTTCACCACCACCTCAAGGAGATGATCACGTTGACAACAACGAAGACGAAGGAGATGATGATGATGAAGAAGCTCCACCATCCAACAATCGAAAGCTGACCCGAGTTCGAGCACAAGTGACCAAGAACCATCCCCTAAACCAAAATATTGGTGACATACAAACCGGGAGGATCACTCGCTCTAAAACTCGTCTAGCTAACTTTTATGAGCATTATTCTTTCATCTCAAGCATTTAACCCTTGAAGGTAGAACAAGCTCTTGAAGACGCGGATTGGGTGAACGCTATGCATGAAGAGCTACACAACTTCGAAAGGAACGAAGTGTGGACACTCGTGGAGAAGCCCGAGAATGAGCAAAACATCGTCGGAACCAAATGGGTGTTTCGGAACAAGCAAGATGAAGATGGTCAAGTCGTACGCAACGATGCACGTCTCATAGCCCAAGGATATACGCAAGTCGAAGGTATGGAATATGGTGAGACCTACGCCCCCATTGCTAGACTAGAAGCTATTCGAATTCTTCTTGCCTATGCTAATTAGCATGATATCACACTTTATCAAATGGACATTAAAAGTGCATTTTTAAATGGCGAGATTGAAGAGGAGGTCTATGTTAAGCAACCACTTGGTTTTGTAAATCCTAAGAAACCTGACCACATTTACAAACTTCGCAAAGCTCTATATGGACTTAAGCAAGCACCTCGCGCTTGGTATAAATGCCTAATGAAGTTTCTTACTGAAAAAGGATTTGAAATCGGTAAAATTGACGCAACCTTATTCACAAAGAGAGTTAATGGTGAATTATTTGTGTGCCAAATTTAAGTGTACGATATTATCTTTGGATCTACTAACCCACAATTTAGCGAGAATTTTGGAAGGTTGATGTCAGAGAAGTATGAGATGTCTATGATGTGTGAGATAAAATTCTTTCTTGGCTTGCAAATTAAGCAATCAAGAGAAGGAACTTTCATCTCTCAAACTAAGTACACCAAGGACTTAATCAAGAAGTTCAACATGCAAGGGAGCAAATGTATGAAAACTCCCATGCCCACTAGTGGACACGATGATCACACTAAGGAGGGTGAACCTGTTGATCAAAAGGTTTATCGATCAATGATTGGTTCATTGCTTTATCTATGTACCTCCCATCCCGATATTATGCTTAGTGTTTGCATGTGTCCTAGATATCAAGATGATCCCAAAGAATGTCATCTTAAGGCTGTGAAACATATTGTGAGATAATTGATACATAAACCAAACTTTGGCATTTGGTATCCCAAGGGATCTTCTAATCTTGTTGGCTACTCCGACTCGAACTATTCCACACACAAGGTTGATAGAAAATCCACCTCGGGTACATGTCAATTTCTTGGTAGATCTCTTGTGTCTTGGTCTTCCAAGAAACAAAACTCTGTATCTCTATCCACCGCTGAAGCTCAATATATTGCTGCCGGATCATGTTGTGCGCAATTGTTATGGATGACACAAACGCTTAAAGATTATGGAATCTATGTTAAAAATGCGCCATTACTTTGTGAAAATGAGAGTGCTATTAAGATTGGTCATAATCCTGTGCAACATTCTCGAACCAAGCATATTCAAGATCGACATCATTTCATTCGTGATCATGTTGCCAAAGGGGATATTAATCTTAAGCATGTTCGTGCTAACAAGCAATTGGCCGACATATTTACTAATCCACTTGATGAAAAAGTGTTTTGTCATTTGAGGAGTCAGTTGAACATCATTGATGCTTCAAACTTGATCTAAGCTCGCTCGTAGGCATGCGAGGAGATGAGATTCATTTTTTATTCCATGCTATCACCTTGAATATCATATATCTTGGAATTCTATGCTCCCTTAGCTTGCATCTAACCCTTTTGTAGGTACTTGGAAGAACAACACTCTACAAGATTGCTAACAACTCATATCCCGAGCAATCTTGTCATGACCAAGTATCCACAACCTTGCTTTGATGATGGAAGGAAGAAGACAACAAAACATATCCTTGACATATATTTCTCATTTGGTATCAACTCGCAATTTGGTATCATGTCATTTGGACGTATCATGTTTTTCCTGGCGTTACTAACCCGTATAGTGAAAAGTGAATGAAAACAACAAGGATTGCTCCCAACTCAAGATGATCTTCATCAACTTTGAGCATCCTCATCAAGTTCACCTACAAGCTACGTCAACAACATCACTCAAAGGTATGTACTCATATTCTTGATATAGCTTTACTCCAAGTCATGAGATAAAGCAACTCAAGTGATATGAAGACATTAAAATGCTTAATCAAAAAATGGTAACCCCATTTTGAGCTTAACGATGAGTATGACCTATGATCAAGTATACTTGCTTGGCTCCTAAGTCAATATACTATAATATAGGTGACCTAGTCACCGCCCATCATCTAGATAAGAATCTTGATTGGTCCATTCTCCTTTGAAAATTTCATGGAACCATTCAAATCTTTTCTAGCTGATACCTCTCTGTAAATTACCCGTAATTGGTAAATTATTCGTAGTTGGAACAAATTGATTGTTTCTCTTCCTGTTTGATTTTCATTTACACCTTAGTCTTTTGTTCAAATTTTCACTTTTGCCAAGTATGGAAATTCAGCTAATTTGAAAATTCATCCAAGTTTCTGTTGTATGCCTCGGAGCCTCCGATTCAAAGAACTCGGTTCAACTGATTTAGCAGATGAGTTGCAAAACTTCATCTCGGTTTCACCGATTGATTTGTTTCGGAGTCACCGATCTTATTTTTTTGTCTGTGTCTATTTAGTGTTTTTTCAATTGGTATCTTACTAGTGATGTTCCTGATACTTCAATGATTCCCTTTTCTTTAAAAAAATAGGGGGAGAAAACTTTATTCAAGGATCCCTAACTCAAAGGAGGAGAAGTCCTACAAATTCTCAGTTATCCAAAGGGAAAGAAATCATTTTCAAGGATTCCCTCATCGTTTCTCATGATTTTCATATTCTATGAGTCATACTTTCAACGACCCTTGTTCTCAAGGATCCCTTATTATTCGATGATCCTTATTGGTCCGCCTTTTTGGAAATTAATGCCAAAGGGGGAGATATATACAAAGCTTCAAAGCTAAGGGGGGGATATAATTTAGGGGAGAGGAGAATATCAAATTCTATACTTATATAAACAAGGGGAGTGTACCAAAGTAGGGGGAGAAAAATATGGTTGGAGGAAAATATGCTTATTTCATCTTAGATCTTTTCTCACCCTATCCAATCCCAATATCTACATACTAAGATTCAGGGGGCGAGGATGTCCTACTATTTCATATCTAGGGGAGAAAGTTCTAAATGATCTTGGAGACATATTAATCTTAAGGAATACTATCTTTTATATGTTCTCCATATCTTGGTATCTTTGAGTTCTATTGCTTTTGATTGGTTGAATACTCTTGCTTTTCCTAACATTGTTTTCTCAAGTGTATCTCTACTACTAGAATGCTCAAGGACTCAAGGTAAGTATATGCATCACATCTTTGATTAAGATGATCTCTTGCTTCTTGCACATATTGTTTGCAAGAGTGAAGTCTTGAACAAGGATACACCTCATTCCTATACATTTGATGCATATAACCAAGATACACATGACTTTTCATATCCCTTCTACTACATGTGTATCCATGCATTCCAAAGCAACTATCCTTTAAAGGGATTGCACACATTTAGGGGGAGAAAGTCCAAGTCATGTGTCTCTCAAAGTCTTCATTATAATCGTGCATATCTTTATTTGAAGCTTTGATTGTATCTTGTCATCAATTACCAAAAGGGGGGAGATTGAAAGCACAATGTGCTCCCTTGGTGGTTTTGATAATTCATGACAACATACATTGTCTCTTGGACTAATACTTTTACCTAGTGTATTTCAGATAAAGTCCATAGAGAGATGGGTTGGCAAAAAGGAGTGTAGAGAGTATCCCCATGAACAAGATGCAAGGAAATACATTGGCCAAGCTTCAATAAAAGGACTCTACATTTTATATTTGTGAGAAATCACTTTGAGTCCATAGGAAAGCCAATACTATTAAAAGGGGCTAAGGTTTTGTTGGTGAACAAAATTCTCATACGTCCACAAATGATAGTCACCACATACACCCACAAGGTCTTCCAAAAAAGTCTGTCCAAAACCAAATACTCAAAATCGGTGCAACCAACACTCTACACTCGGTGCCACCGATTCCAAACCCTAGAGAGACCCAGCCAAACCCTAGCTTTTCGGTGTAACCGATTCTGCATTCGGTGCCACCGAGTTGGGCTGCCAACTTTCTGTTATGCAAGTTTATAAAATAGGTCCCTCCAAGTTTTGTGAATCGGTCTCACCGAGATTGGGCAATTTGACCGTTGGTCACCTTATCGGTGCAACCGAGATTCCTATATAGGTCTCACCGAGATTCAAAAGTTGCTACCTTTTGGTCACTTCGGTACCACCGAGATTAACACATCGGTGTCACCGAGTTGCTCATTTTGTGTGTAACGGTTGGATTTTTGGAGATGCCTATATATACCCCTCCACCACCACTCACTTAAAGAGAAGCACTCAGAACAGTTCCCCACTCATACCTACTGATTTTCTAAGAGAGAGCCACCTACTCATGTGTTGAGATCATCCCATTCCATTCGTACCATATGAATCTTGGTCTCTAGCCTCCCCCATTTTCTTTCCACCCAATCAATCTCTTCTACCAAGCCAAATCTATGAGAGAGTGATTGTGTGTTGAGGAGTCTATCATCTTGAAGCACAAGAGCAAGGAGTTCATCAACACTGTCGAGCCTATTACCTTTTGGAGGGTGGTGCCTCCTAGATTGGCGAGGTGTTGCTTTGGAGCCTCCTACTTCGTGTTGTGGAGTGAATCAAGAAGTTTGTAAGGGCAAGGAGATCGCCTACTTTATGAAGATCTACCCCGAGTTAGGCTAGTCCTCCGTGGACGAAGGCCGTCATGGTATAGTCAAGGTTGCTTCTTCGTGGAACCCTCCGTGGGTAGAGCCCTCCGCGGACTCTCGCGACCGTTACCCTCCGTTGGTTGAAGTCTCCATGAACGTGGATGTACGATAACACCACCTATCAGAACCACGGGAAAAATCTTGTGTCCCTCATGTGTTTGATCTCTCTATCTGCACTCCTTACTTCCATGTGCAATGTCTTTACTTTCCGCTGCTATACTTGATGACTTGCATGTGTAGGGTGTTCTAGATTTTCTATGTATGCTAAAAACTGCCAACAGTTATTTTGTGCTTGAGGTAGTTTTAAATTCCTGCAAATAGTCTATTCACCCCCTCTAGACATACACTTCTAGTGATCTCGCACTTGACCGTCACCAATCTTGTTTACAACACCTCTCCCTCTAGAGCTTTAACCAAAGTGGGACAAATTGTCGTTAGTAGGACGGTTGGGGTCAAGAATCAACCCAAACTTTCGCCACAAGTGGGAACGAAGAGACAAGAATACCAAACACTCAAAGGTATGCTGAGAGTGTGCATCCATAATTATGAAGACTAATGGCCAAGAAGCAAGCAGAGTTGACTAAAGAATGTGCCTGGACAACTTACTCAAGCATAAGACCTCACCAAGAAGCCTACGCTGAGACACATCAACGACCTTACAGTTGAAGACCATGTGCATCAGAAGATCATCTATTCCAGGGAAGCCAACGATTCCACATCACTGAAAGGCTACACCAAGGCTTGACCCTTCTAGTCTAGCACGAGACATCATGATGTCACTAACCAACATGGCTAAACCCAGGGCCAACACATAAGCACAAAACCTTTTCACGTGTTTCGACTTTGGAAATAAACATACAAGCTAGACCCTTGCATGAGCCCTGTTCATCAAGCCTTGTCCCCAACCGGATCTAACTTTTCACAAAACCTCTACTCACATGCCGAATGTTGAAGGACAACGTACCAGAAGGCACATTATCAAGTACTCCACAAACCGTCAGGGTAACCACCCAAAGAGAAGTGACTTGGGAACAAGGCGATATTGCCTACCAACTAGTGATGTCTTTTGGGTTGTCTGGTGTGCATGATGTCTTCCATGTGTCACAACTCTAGAGGTATCTCCAAGTTCCCAATAACCCTGACCGCTACAAGGATATCGATCATCATGCCGCTGACATATTAGTCATACTAATTTATCGCAAAATCACGTTCTCATCTTAGATGGAGCCAAGCATTGTACTTGGAGCCATATAATCGAGCATTTCAAGGTCCAGTGGACCGACCACACTGAAGCAAAAGCAAGAGGGGAACATGAAGACTACCTCACATCTGAATTTCTGCATCTCTTTATTGCCTAGCTTAGGAATCTCGGGGACGAGATTCTATTGGAAATATGCCCTAGAGGCAATAAATAAAGTGTTTATTATTATATTTCCTTGTTCATGATAATCGTTTATTATCCATGCTATAATTGTATTAATTGGAAACACATTACATGTGTGGGTAAATAGACAACACTTTGTCCCTAGTATGCCTCTAGTGAACTAGCTCGTTGATCAAAGATGGTCAATGTTTCCTAGCCATTGACATCAGATGTCATTTGATAATGGGATCACATCATTAGGAGAATGATGTGATGGACAAGACCCAAAGTACAAGCGTAGCATATGATCATGTGTTTATTGCTACTGTTTTCTGCATGTCAAGTATATGTTCCTATGACCATGAGATCATGCAACTCACGGATACCGGAGCAGTGCCTTGTGTGTATCAAACGTCGCAACGTAACTGGGTGACTATAAAGGTGCTCTACAGGTATCTCTAAGGGTGTCTGTTGAGTTGGCATGGATCAAGACTGGAATTTGGTACTCTGTGTGACAGAGAGGTATCTCAGGGCCCACTCGGTAATATAACATCATGATAAGCCTTGCAAGCAATGTGACTAAGTGTTAGTTGCGGGATCTTGTATTACAGAACGAGTAAAGAGACTTGCCGATAACGAGGTTGAACTAGGTATGGAGATACCGACGACCGAATCTCGGGCAAGTAACATACCAAAGAACAAAGGGAACATCATACGGGATTAACTGAATCCTTGACATAGAGGTTAGATCGATAAAGATCTTCGTAGAATATGTAGGAACCATATGGGCATCTAGGTCCCGCTATTGGTTATTGACCGTAGAGGTGTCTCGGTCATGTCTACATAGTTCTCGAACCCGCAGGGTCTACACACTTAAGGTTTGGTGGCGTTTCGGTAGTATAGAGTTATGTATGGTGGTGACTGAATGTTGTTCGGAGTCCCGGATGAGATCCCGGATGTCACGAGGAGCTCCAGAATGGTCCGGAGGTAAAGATTCATATATAGGAAGTCCTGTTTGGTTCGCCGGAAAAGTTTTGGGCTCATCGGTAGTGTGCCGGGAGTGCCGGTAGTGTACCGGGAGACCATCGGGAGGGGTATTTTGACCCAAGAGGCTCCATGGGCTGTGGGAGAGTGTTTACCAGCCCTTAGTGGGCTGGTGGAAGTCCCACACAAGGCCCATGTGGTTTGGGAAAAAAGGCCTAAAGAGAAAAAGTGGAAAAAGGCAAAAATAGGGTGAATCCTAGTCCTACTAGGATTGGAGGTGGAGTCCACCTCCTCCACCTGGTTCGGCCAACTCCTTGGAGGCTTGGCCCTTCTACCAAGCTTCCTCCTCTCTTTCTCTTATATATACTGGAGGTTTTAGGGTTTTTGCACAGAATTTTCAGCCACGTGCTGCCCGTTCCTCCAGTGCATAGTTTCTCCTCTAGATCGGTTTTCTACAGTGCTTAGGCGAAGCCCTGCCGGAATAGCTTCACCACCATCGCCGGAGCGCCATCACACTGCCGGAGAAATCTTCTACCTCTCCTCTCCTTCTTTCTGGATCAATACGGTGGAGATCGTCATCAAGCTATACGTGTGCTGAACGCGGAGGTGCCATCTGTTCGGCGCTAGATCGGAAGGATCGTGATCAAGTTCGTGGGACAGATCATGATCAAGTTTGTGGGACGGATCGTGATTGGATCGCGGGACAGATCGTGATTGGATCGCAGGACACACGGTGATTTGGATCACGAATACGTTTGACTACACCAACCGCGTTTCTTAACGCTTCCCGCTTAGCGATCTACAAGGGTACGTAGATCCACTCTCCCTCTTGTAGATGCTCATCACCGTGGATAGATCGGCGTGTGCGTAGGAAATTTTTAGTTTCCCATGCAATGTTCCCCTACAGTGGCATCATGAGCTTGGTCTATGTGTAGATGAGATCTCGAGTAGAACACAAAAGGTTTATGGGCGTTGATGCTTAGATTGCTTTCTCCCTTGGTCGGATTTTGGTTCAGCGGTATTGTGAGATGAAGCGGCCCGGACCAACATTACTCGTATGCTTACGAGAGACCGGTTCCCTCGACCGCAACTTGTTGCATAGATGGCTTGTGGGTGCCAGTTTCTCTCACTTTAGTTGGATCGGATTCGACAAAGGTGGTCCTTGAGAAGGTTGAAAAGCAACTATTGTATCACCGTTGTGGTTTTTGCGTAGATGAGAATTGTTCTTGCTAGATACCCATAGCAGCCATGTAAAACATGCAACAACAATTAGAGTACGTCTAACTTGTTTTTGCAGGGTATGTTGTGATGTGATATGGCCAATTACGTGATGTGATTTATGTGATGTATGAGATGATCATGTGATGTATAGATTATCACGACTTGCATGTCGATGAGTACGGCAACCGACAGGAGCCATAGGGTTGTCTTTAATTATTGTATGAGCTGCGTGTCAATCATTAAGCGCTATGTAATGCTTTACTTTATCGCTAAAACAGTAGCAATATTAGTAGAAGCATGTTGGACGCGACAACCCCGATGGCGACACGTTGATGGAAATCAAGATGATGAAGATCATGGTGTCATGCCGGTGACGATGGAGATCATGCCGGTGCTTTCTAGATGGAGATCAAAAGCACAAGTTCATGGCCATATCATGTCACTTATGAATTGCATGTGATGTTAATCCTTTTATGCACCTTGTTTTGCTTAGGACGACGGTAGCATTATAAGGTGATCCCTCACTCAAATTTCAAGATGAATTGTGTTCTCCCCGAGTGTGCACCGTTGCAAAAGTTCGTCGTGTCGAGACACCACGTGATGATCAGGTGTGATAGACTCCACGTTCACATACAACGGGTGTAAGCCAGTGTTGCACACGCAGAACACTCGGGTTAAACTTGACGAGCCTAGCATGTACAGACATGGCCTCGGAACACAAGAGACCGAAAGGTCGAACATGAGTCATATAGTAGATATGCTCAACATAATGATGTTCACCATTGAAGCCACCTCAACTCACATGATGATCGGACTTGATTTGGTGAATTTGGATCATGTGACACTCAGATGGCCTGAGGGATGTCAATTTGAGTGGGAGCTTTAGTAATTTGATTAACTAAACTCATTATCTTGAACAATAGTCTAAGTAAAACTTTGAATATTTATGTTGTAGATCAATGGCTCGCGTAGTAGCACCCCTGAATTTTAATGCGTTCCTAGAGAAAGCTAAGTTGAAAGATGATGGAAGTAACTTTGTTGACTGGGCCCGTAATCTGAGGATTATCCTCACGGCTTCCCAGAAATCATATGTCCTTGATGCACCGCTTGGTGACCAACCAGAAGATATGACCTCCGAAGACGTTAAGAATGCTTGGGAGGCACGTACTGGAGATTACTCAATAGTTCAGTGTGCGATATTGTATGGCTTAGAACCGGGACTTCAAAGACGTTTTGAACATCATGGAGCATATGAGATGTTCCAGGAGTTGAAGTTTATCTTTCAGAAGAATGCCTGGATTGAGAGGTATGAGACCTCCGGTAAGTTATATGCTTGCAAGATGGAGGAGAACGGGTCTATTAGTGAACATATACTCAGAATGTCTAGGTATTCAACTCGTCTAGTGGAGTTGGGAATTGCCCTTCCGCCAGAGGCGATCACTGACAGAGTTCTTCAATCACTGCCACCTAGTTACAAGAGCTTTGTGATGAACTATAACATGCATGGGATGAACAAGTCAGTCGCCGAGCTGTTTGCGATGGTAAAAGTCGCTGAGTCTGAAATCCAGAAAGAACATCAAGTGTTGATGGTCAATAAAACCACTAGTTTCAAGAAAAATGGCAAGGTCAAGGGCAAGGGCAAGAAGGGTAAACCCAAGAAGGATGGCAAAGCAGTTGCTACTCCTATAAAGAAGCCCAAGCATGGACCCAAGCCAGAAACTGAGTGCTTTCATTGCAAGGGAACTGGTCACTGGAAGCGGAACTGCCCCAAGTACCTGGCTGACAAGAAGGCGGCCAACGACAAACAAGGTATATATGATATACATGTTATTGATGTGTACCTTACTAGCTCTCGTAGTAGTGCCTGTGTATTTGATACCGGTTCGGTTGCTCACATTTGCAACTCAAAGCAGGAACTACAGAATAAACGAAGGTTGGCAAAGGACGAAGTGACGATGCACATGGGAAATGGTTCCAAGGTTGATGTGATCGCCGTCGACACGCTCTCTCTTCGATTACCATCGGGATTAGTGATGAACCTGAATAATTGTTATTTAGTGCCTGCGTTAAGCATGAACATTATATCTGGATCTTGTTTATTGCGAGACGGTTACTCATTTAAATCAGAGAATAAAGGTTGTTCTATTTATACGAGTAATATCTTTTATGGTCATGCACCCAATGTTAGGGGTTTATTCATATTGAATCTTGATAGTGATGACACACATGTTCATAACATTGATGCCAAAAGATGTAGAGTTGATAATGACAGTACCACTTTCTTGTGGCACTGCCATTTAGGTCATATTGGTGTAAAACGCATGAGTAAGCTCCATGCTGATGGACTTTTGGAGTCACTTGATTTTGAATCACTTGACACATGTGAACCATGCCTCATGGGCAAGATGACTAAAATGCCGTTCTCTGGAACAATGGAATGGGCGAGTGACTTATTGGAAATCATACATACTGATGTGTGCGGTCCAATGAATGTTATAGCGCGTGGTGGATATCGTTATTTTCTCACCTTCACTGATGACTTAAGTAGATATGGGTATATTTACTTAATGAAACACAAGTCTGAAACATTTGAAAAGTTCAAGCAATTTCAGAGTGAAGTTGAGAATCTTCGTAGCAAGAAGATTAAGTTCCTACGATCTGATCGAGGAGGTGAATATCTGGGTTATGAGTTTGGCAGTCACTTAAGACAGTGTGGAATTGTTTCACAATTGACACCTCCCGAAACACCACAGCGTAATGGTGTGTCCGAACGTCGTAATCGAACCTTATTAGATATGGTGCATTCTATGATGTCTCTTGCTGATTTGCCACTATCGTTTTGGGGTTATGCATTAGAGAGAGCTGCATTCACTTTAAATAGGGCACCATCAAAATCCATTGGGACGACGCCATATGAACTGTGGTTTGGCAAGAGTCCAAAGTTGTCGTTTCTTAAAGTTTGGGGATGTGATGCTTATGTCAAAAAGCTTCAGCCTGAAAAGCTGGAACCCAAAGCGGAAAAATGCGTCTTCATAGGATACCCGAAAGAGACAGTCGGGTATACCTTCTATCTCAGATCCGAAGGCAAAGTGTTTGTCACTAAGAACGGAACATTTCTTGAGAAAGAGTTTCTCTCGAAAGAATTGAGTGGGAGGAAAATAGAGCTTGATGAGGTTATTGAACCTTTACTTCAACCAGAAAGTAGCACATCGCAGAAAGATGTGTCTGTGGAAACTACGACGGTAGAAGTGGAAGTTAATGATGATGATCATGAAGCTTCGGATCAAGCTACTATTGAACCTCGTAGGTCGACAAGGCCGCGTACTACTCCTGAATGGTAAGGCAACCCTTACTTGGAGGTCATGTTGTTGGACAACAATGAACCTACGAGCTATGAAGGAGCAGTGATGGGCCCGGATTCCGAGAAATGGTTAGAGGCCATGAAATCCGAGATGGGATCCATGTATGAAAACAAAGTATGGACTTTGGAAGTATTACCTGAAGGGCGAAAGGCCATTCAGAACAAATGGATCTTTAAGAAGAAGACAGATGCGAACGGTAATGTCACCGTCTATAAAGCTCGACTTGTGGCAAAGGGTTTTTCACAAGTTCAAGGAGTTGACTACGATGAGACCTTCTCACCCGTAGTGATGCTTAAGTCTGTCAGAATCATGTTGGCAATAGCTGCTTATTTCGACTATGAAATTTGGCAGATGGATGTCGAAACAGCGTTCCTCAACGGTTTCCTTGAGGAAGAGTTGTATATGATGCAACCAGAAGGTTTTGTCAATCCAGAGAATGCTGACAAAGTTTGCAAACTCCAGCGATCCATTTATGGACTGGTGCAAGCATCTCACAGTTGGAATAAGCGTTTTGATGAGGTGATCAAAGCGTTTGAGTTTATACAAGTTTATGGAGAAGCTTGTATTCACAAGAAAGTGAGTGGGAGCTCTATAGCGTTTCTAGTATTATATGTGGATGACATATTGCTGATTGGAAACAATATAGAAATGCTGGAAACGTGAAGGAATATTTGAACAAGAGTTTTTCAATGAAGGACCTAGGAGAAGCTGCTTTCATATTAGGCATTAAGATCTATAGAGATAGATCGAGACGCTTAATAGCACTTTCACAGAGCACATACCTTGATAAAGTTTTGAAGAAGTTCAAAATGGATCAGTCCAAGAAGGGGTTCTTGCCTGTGTTACAAGGTGTGAAGTTGAGTAAGACTCAATGCCCAGTGACTGCAGAAGATAGAGAAAAGATGAGTGTCATCCCCTATGCTTTAGCCATAGGCTCTATCATGTATGCAATGCTGTGCACAAGACCCGATGTCAGCCTTGCCATAAGTATGGTCGGAAGGTTTCAAAGTGATCCTGGAATGGAGCACTGGACAGCGGTCAAGAATATCCTTAAGTACCTGAAAAGGACTAAGGAAATGTTTCTCGTTTATGGAGGTGATGAAGAGATCGTCGTAAAGGGTTACATCGATGCAAGCTTTGACACTGATCCGGACGACTCTAAGTCGCAAACCTGCTACGTATTTATTCTCAACGGGGGAGTGGTAAGCTGGTGCAGTTCCAAGCAAAGCGTGGTAGTTGATTCTACATGCGAAGCGGAGTACATCGTAGCCACGGAGGCAGCGAAGGAAGGTGTCTGGATGAAGCAGTTCATGACAGATCTTGGAGTAGTGCCTAGTGCACTGAATCCAATGAACCTATTCTGTGATAACACCGGTGCCATTGCTCTGGCCAAGGAACCTAGGTTGCATAAGAGGACCAGACACGTAAAGCGACGCTTCAACTCCATCCGCGATTACATCGAGGAGAAGGACATAAATATTTGCAAAGTGCACACGGATCTGAATGTTGCAGACCCGTTGACTAAACCTCTTCCAAGGGCTAAACATGATCAACACCAGAACTGCATGGGTGTTCGATTCATTACAATGTAAATCACAAAATGATGTGAGCCAGATTATTGACTCTAGTGCAAGTGGGAGACTGTTGGAAATATGCCCTAGAGGCAATAAATAAAGTGTTTATTATTATATTTCCTTGTTCATGATAATCGTTTATTATCCATGCTATAATTGTATTAATTGGAAACACATTACATATGTGGGTAAATAGACAACACTTTGTCCCTAGTATGCCTCTAGTGAAATAGCTCGTTGATCAAATATGGTCAAGGTTTCCTAGCCATTGACATGAGATGTCATTTGATAACGGGATCACATCATTAGGAGAATGATGTTATGGACAAGACCCAAACTACAAACGTAGCTTATGATCGTGTTAGTTTATTGCTACTGTTTTCTGCATGTCAAGTATATGTTCCTATGACCATGAGATCATGTAACTCACAGATACCGGAGGAGTGCCTTGTGTGTATCAAATGTCGCAATGTAACTGGGTGACTATAAAGGTGCTCTACAGGTATCTCTAAGGGTGTCTGTTGAGTTCGCATGGATCAAGACTGGAATTTGTTACTCCGTGTGACGGAGATGTATCTTAGGGCCCACTCGGTAATACAACATCACAATAAGCCTTGCAAGCAATGTGACTAAGTGTTAGTTGCGGGATCTTGTATTACGGAACGAGTAAAGAGACTTGCCGATAACGAGGTTGAACTAGGTATGGAGATACCGCCGATCGAATCTCGGGCTAGTAACATACCAAAGAACAAAGGGAACATCATACGGGATTAACTGAATCCTTGACATAGAGGTTCGACCGATAAAGAACTTCATAGAATATGTGGGAACCAATATGGGCATCTAGGTCCCGCTATCGGTTATTGACTGTAGAGGTGTCTCGGTCATGTCTACATAGTTCTCGAACCCGCAGGGTCTACACACTTAAGGTTTGGTGACGTTCCAGTAGTATATTGTTATGTATGGTGGTGACCGAATGTTGTTCGGAGTCCAGGATGAGATCCCAGACGTCACGAGGAGCTCCGGAATGTTCTGGAGGTAAAGAATCATATATAGGAACTCCTGTTTTGGTCGCGAGAAAAGTTTCAGGCTCGTCGGTAGTGTACCGGGAGTGCCGGTAGTGTACCGGGAGACCATCGGGAGGGGTATTATGACCCAAGAGGCTCCATGGGCTGTGGGAGAGTGTTTACCAGCCCTTAGTGGGATGGTGGAAGTCCCACACAAGGCCCATGTGGTTTGGGAAAAAAGGCCTAAAGAGAAAAAGTGGAAAAAGGCAAAAATAGGGTGAATCCTAGTCCTACTAGGATTGGAGGTGGAGTCCACCTCCTCCACCTGGTTCGGCCGACTCCTTGGAGGCTTGGACCTTGTGACAATCCTCCTCCTCTCTTCCTCTTATATATACTGGAGGTTTTAGGGTTTTTGCACGTGCTGCCCGTTCCTCCTGTGCATAGTTTCTCCTCTAGATCGGTTTTCTGCAGTGCTTAGGCGAAGCCCTATTGGAATAGCTTCACCACCATCGCCGGAGCGCCATCACGCTTCCAGAGAACTCTTCTACCTCTCCGCTCCTTCTTGCTGGATCAAGACAGCGAAGATCGTCATCAAGCTATACATGTGCTGAACACGGAGGTGCCGTTCGTTCGGCGCTAGATCGGAAGGATCGTGATCAAGTTCGTGGGACGGATCGTGATCATGTTCATGGGATGGATCGTGATTAGATCGCAGGAAACACGGCGATTTGGATCACGAAGGCGTTCGACTACACCAACCGCGTTTCTTAACGCTTCCCGCTTAGCGATCTACAAGGGTACGTAGATCCACTCTCCCTCTCGTAGATGCTTATCACCATGGATAGATCTGCGTGTGCGTAGGAATTTTTTTGTTTCCCATGCAACGTTCCCCTACAGATTCTTCTAAGGGAGTAGGTTTCTCACACCCTGACTTTTGTAGCACTTCACTATGTTGTTAAAGCTTAAAATATTGGACCAACAAAAACTTTTTGTGTGTGGATATGATGCTTGAATGATTGCTATGGCTTGATTGTTTGAGTGTGCACTAATTCATATACTCTCCTACTCTCAAAACTCATCTCCTTGATCCAAAAGTTTGTCGAATGATCTGGCCATGTGCAGAGGACATAAATCTATTTTTATACAAAATTATTTTGGCCAAAAAGAATTTATGAAATTTAGGTTTTCAAAACCCCATGATTTGAGACTTGAACTACGTGTCCTTAAATTAGGGTATTTAAATTCTTTCAAAAATTATATTTGAAACCTATTATATATGAGAGATCCAAACACCAATAAATAATATTTATAAAGTTATATTCGTATTTTATCTAAATGTATTTTTCTGAGGCCAGAATTGATATTTTATAGGGAAAAATATTTTCATGTTTCATAAATATTTGAGAAAATTTAGGGAAACCTAGTGGACAAATATTTTCCATATATATGAGTTTCAACACAAGGTCAAGTTCATTTTTTTACAAAACCCTCCAAACCCTTTTATGGACATTTCAATTACTTGAAATATTTCCATAATAAATATTGGCAAATAAATCCATGAAAATTCTAGCAAGCCACATATGCGTCACATGATGATCTTGCCAAGTTTCATCTCAAATCAAAATGTTTTGGTTCACCAAAGTGAGACGAAACCTTCTCTATACATTTCCAACTTTGAAAAACTTTGCATTGCCAAGTGTTACCAAATGAGCTCAAAATTGGTCGACATGTTCAGATCCCCTAATTATGCATCTGCACCAAGTGGTGCCTCCAGGAAAATCGTGTATCTTAGCTAGATCTATCTAAATATGTTTTATTGATTTCTAGGGTTTGCCAAATTGTATTAGCTACTTTCTCCTAATGATCTCAAAATTTGTGAGAAAATTCATTTAACCATAACTAGCACTCCTCTTAAACTCATATCAAGGAGAATCATTTAGCTAGATCAAACCCATGTCAAACACCTGCTCCTGAAATCTAGTAGTTACTGTTTGCACCTCTTCCATTGATTTCGTTGACCCCAACTTTTTACCATAGTCCCTCCTTACCCTATCCTACCTCTAGTAATAATCTCAACCCATTGCTCACTAATTGAGGGGGGTAAAACCCTTGTTTCCTCCTATTTCTCAATGCCAACACCTCTTCTCCCTCCATTTTATTTTACTTCTACTAATTCCCTGCACCTTAAGCCTCCTAGAGCATCCCCAGAACCTTCTGGAGCTACATGACACTACTGGCCGCGACCACAACACGTGGGACATGCCCTGGTATGCCAAATGCATGATCTGGAGCGCTCTATAGTGCTTAGGCGCACTATAGCCGAAGCATCCTGAGGCTCCTGATAGCCTAGGGAGGCATGACCTTGTTCCCCGAGCCCCCATTGACGTCCGCAAACAGCCACACTATCGATGCCCTCCTCCCTCTCTCTTCGACACCCATTGCAGCGCATGCCTGAGCGTCGCTCGCATTCGCCACTCCCTGTCCACACCTCGAGGGATTTCTATCAGGCCACCGTACGTACTGCTCATCTGGTAGTGCCCTGAGACAGAGGTACGCGCGGCTCCTATTGGGATCTGGCCTGTCGGGCAGTCTTGCTGGACTTGTTTTACCTTTCTGGAGTGGCTTGCGTGTGGAACTCTGATTTTCTTCGGGCTATCTCGAGGTGTCAGAATTCCTTTGGAGTTGCCTAGGATGATTACGAGATTCGTGGTCGAGGTTATTCCCGCAAAGTGCGGTTAATCTATGATGGACTAGTTGGAGCACCCCTGCAGGGTTAAAACTTTCAGAAAGCCGTGCCCGCGGTTATGCGGCAACTTGGATATTTGTTTAACACCCTGTTATAGTGAACTTGAAGTAAACTCTAATAAAATAGACCAACTGTGTGAGTAACCGTGATCGTCTCTGCTCGTGCACATGAATCGAGAGAGAACATGATGGGGTTATGTTTGACGTAAGTAGGGGTTCATGATCTCTTAGAGGTCATTCTAGTTCTCGATCGTTTATCGTAGACCACATATTTCCATTCATGTTATCGTAAGATTAGCCACCATAAATGCTTAGTGCTACTGCAAACTAAACACTTATCCCCCATCCAACCTATAAGTTGAATAGTCTCGGTACCCGGGCGAGAGATTGCTGAGTACCTGTGGCTCATAAATTACTACAACAATCCAGGTGCAGGTATAGATGAGATCGTGCCAGATGATGTGATGTAGCTCCAGTGGGAGTATGACGAGGAGCGTGGTAGGATGTACGTCACTTATCCAGACGAGTAGAGTGGCCGTGGTCATGATCTTCGGGGCTAGCAAGCCAGTGTCATTGCATCATTTTATCGTTTGTTTTCATCCATAGCCGGACCCTGTCTTTGGATTGATGTTTGAATACATTGTGTGGAATTGTAATTTATCATGTGGCGAGTGTAAGCCAACTCATATACTTTTCTCTTCATAAATGTATGTAATGATACTGTACTTGCGAACGACAAGATGCGCCTCTATCCCCGTCGAGGCCCCCCGTGCCTTGATATGGATAGGCACGCATCTTGGGCGTAACATGAACACTTGGTAAAGAAGTGGTGCATCGAAGCGAGTTGAGTGCATGTTTTTGAAAACAGAGAGATTTAAGATATGTTGACCGTCCCAACCTTACATGTACAACCACACTACCCCTATATGGGAAGGGGATTTATTGATTACCTAGCTCGATACTAGCAGAGAGCCCGCATTACTAGTGGTGGGAGTGGCGTAGTCACTCTTTGTACAAGGTCGTGCTAAAATGGATGACTATGGCTTTTTCTACAAATAGGACACACCATTGAGTCCCTCGTTTAGTTGTGATGTGGACCAAATGTATTTATCCTCTCACGTGAGTCATGTATTTGTCCTCCCGTGTGAGGCTTTGACATGAGGCCCGGGTACCAATGAGTGGACTCTATGTTAGTGTCATCTAGGGAAAGGTATTGTTCGGGTACTTACCTCGGGTACTTAATGTACCGCAAGCCATGGATTGACAAGAAGGTTCTCCGAGTCTTGTGGGTAAAGTGTGCAACCTCGGTAGAGTGTCGAACTATTCGAATATCCGTGTCCACGGTCAAAGACAGTTGCATGGTCTTTATTAAACTATGTCCAATGTTTTAAAAAATTGGGTATGTGAAAGAAAACCTTGAGTTATGACAGATGGTCTATCGAGATGATGAAACTAGAGTTGAGATACTCTGTTTATTTGATACCTGTAACATGTTCATATGGATATCTGCAACCTGTTGATGCATTATTCCTAAAATGGTAGGACATATCACCACAGTAAAAAATTAGCCTTCCGCAAAAATAGAATCTTAGTGTTAAACCTTAGAGGTAATATCATGGAGAGTCATAAAACTTGTGCTAGATGTTCAGTTTGATGCTAAAACTTTGAAAATACGAAATCGAGGTCAATTAGCTTGACTCAAGTGTGCTTATATGGTCACAAAATAGGTTTCACGTGTATCCATACATATGGGCCCACCTTTCATAGATTAATGGCGCTGGTTGATGCATTTTTGTGCAAAGCACCCTTAGTTTTTTATTCTAAAAAAACCCAACTATCGTGACTCTTTTTTGCACTAAATACCTTCGTATTTTTCTATCTACAGAAAGGTCAACCTCCGTACTGCCAAAATTAAGGCCTAAACAAGGGACACCAGGTATCAAACACCCGAGTTGTTTATACCACGCTACCGAGCCAATCCACTCTACCCATCACGTGTTCATGTATATAAAGGATAACAAGATTACATGTATTGAACAATGTCCCACCTGTTATAAAATACTGAAGCCTTCATATATTTAAAATAATATTTACAAGTTATAAAAATGTTTGTATAACTAATAATATTCAAAATTTAAAATTTAAAATGTTTACGTGAATACTCAACAGTGTCTGATATTTAAATTATACATTTTCTTCAATACAAGTCACGAGTAAAAATTATACACAAGTTATATTCATAAAAATAAGTAAATATTTCTATTCACCATTTTATACAATTTAAATATAACTCATGAGTGTATAAATCTGTATAGATTTACTAAACATATTTATTTAATAAAAAATCAATGTCCATAGTAACTAATTATTTTTTATATATTACACAGGTTTAGACCTGAATGTGTTTACTTACTAATGATCGTTTGTATGTACACTATTTTTTAGCACACAATATTCGAACATAAATTTTGTACTTACATTTTACAAATATCTTAAATATTTTTTACTTACATTTTACTTAATATTTTTTATATAATACACGATTTTATATTCAAACGTTTTATTTACAAATCATCATCTGTATGTATATTTTTAACAACTATTTGGACAGAACTTTTTTTTACTTATGTTTGCAAATATATTTTAAAAGAATAGTGCGTGTAAACTAGGCTGCGTTATCTGCAGCCCGAGTTAAGCTTGACATGTCTTAGTGTTCACACATCTAAATTTGTTATCCAGATACGAGATCATCATGGGTGTAGTTGCTGTAATGGCGGAAGGGCTAGTTACATGTCACGTGTCCAAGACCAGGCGCCCCCTTTTGGTGTTAATTTTCTCAGTACGGTTGTTAGTCCTTTTGTAAATAAAAAGGCAAGGAGGTTTATTACAAAAATGCATTGCGGCGGTTGTTTTTTTTGCAAATTTTTAAAATACAAGGATGATTTGTATAAAACTGTGTTGGCCGAGCGTATAAGCACGCTTGAGTCAAGTTAAGTGACTACAATTCTATATTTTCAAAGTTTTAGCAACAAACAGAACGTTAAGCGCAAGTTCTATGACTACGAGTGATATTATCTCTAAACCTTGCATGTTATCCTGCTTTCAATCATGGGTTGCTTGCAAGTACATTTAGAAGTACCACTCGCTTCTCCCTAGTTATTTAATTGGTCATGCATGGAAGGACAAGAATTTGAGGAAGAGTTCTTTGGTGGCGACCATGCGAATTAAGTTGCTTCCTAGTCAGAATGCCTATAGGGTTAAGGCAGATGGAATGGGTCTACATTATCATTGAAAATTTCCGCTGCAAATATTTATCCGATGATTGGCCTTCACAGACCTATCTATGTAAGACTTAACCATACGTGTCATATTTGTGTAAGATGGTATGTAATGGATGTAAGACTTTCGTTACTCAATTTCTGTGTGTTCAGTGAACATTGATCTTGGGATCTCTACACATGTGCATTCGGTGGTTTCGACTTATGAGTCGGGCTCCCCACAAATTGTGTGCATCCCTAAACTTTAAGAAACGATAACTTATGTTTCTTGCATAACTATAATTCATGTGGTGTCATTTCAACGGATTTAGATGGTGCCGTATTTAAAGTGAATGTGGGTATCTCTAATGCATAACCCAAAAATGGTAGTGTCAAATTGGTAAGAGACATCATAGAACATACCATATCTAATAGAGTACGATTACGACGTTCGGACACACCCTTACGCTGTGGTGTTCCAGGTGGCGTGACTTACAAAACAATTCCACATTGTCTTTAATGCATACCAAACTCATAACTCAGATATTCACCCCATGTTCGAATCATAGAAATCTTATCTTTATTATGATGATTCTATACTTCACTCTCAAACTCCTTGAACTTTTCAAATGTTTCATACTTATGTTTCATTAAGAAAATATATCCATATCTACTCAAATCATGCGTGAAGGTAGAAAATAACGATATGCATCATGTGATTTAGTGCTCATCAGTCCGCATACATCTGTATGTATAATTTCAAGTCACTTGCCTGCTCTATTGTACTGGAGGACGAGGTTCTAGTCATCTTGACCATACGACATGGTTCACATGTTTCAAATGATTCAAGGTGAAGTGATTTCAGATATCCATCAACATGGATTTTCTGCATGTGCTTTACACCAATACGAGCTTAGTGGTAGTGCCACAAGTACGTGGTAGTATCGTTATTCACTTTGCATCTTTTGGCATCAATATTATCAACATGTGTATCACTACTATCGAGATTCAATAAGAATAAACCATTCTACATGACCATAAAAGATATTAATCCTATAAATAGGACAACCATTATGCTCGGATTTAAATGAATAACCATCTCGCAATAAACAAGATCCGCGTATAATGTTAATGTCCAACACACGCAACGAATACCAATTATTGAGGTTTAAACCTAATCGCGAAGGTAGACACAGAGGGAGCGTGCCGATGGCAATCACATCAACCTTGGAGCCATTTCGAACGCGCAATGTCACCTCATCTTTAACTAAGCTTCATTTATTCTGCAACTCCTATTTTGAGTTAAACATCTTAACAATTGAACAAATATGAAATATGAGGCACTACTACGAGCACTAGTAAGGTAGACATCAATAACATGTATATAAAATATACCTCTTTGACGTTGTCAACCTTCTTATCTGCCAAATACTTGGAACAGTTATGCTTGCAGTGGCCATTACGCTTGTAGTAGAAACAGTCAGTGTCAGATTTAGGTCCAGCCTCGGGCTTGTTCATGGGAGTAGAAACTTGCTTGCCATTCTTGTTGAACTTCCCTTTCTTTCCCTTAGCCTTCTTGAAACTGGTCATCTTATTGACCATTAACACTTGATGCTCTTTCTTGATTTCTAATTTGGCAGATTTAAGCATCGCGAAAAGCTCATGGAATGCCTTTTCCATCCCTTGCATATTATTTTTTATCACAACGATCTTGAAGCTTGGTGTCTGTGACTAGAGAACCATGTCATTTGCTACTTCCTTAGGAATATTGAGTCACAACTGATTGAAGCGATTGGCATACCCGGACATTTTGAGTACATGCTCACTACCTGAGTAGTTCTCTTCCATCTTGCGGCTAAAGAACTTGTCCGAGGCTTCATACCTGATAGTGGCGAAGGTGTCCCATCGTTCGATGAGATGGTAACTAACGTTTTGAGTGGAGTAGACTTTGATGATCCTACTATGAACGTGCGATGACATCATGCCTTAGAAATTGCTAAACTAACTATAAGAGGTTATTGACCATGCTGGAGCATGATCAACCTAAGCACAAGACTCTAATTTCTGGAGAAAATGAAGAAGAAGAAAGGAACTAAAATTGCAATCTAAGTAGTGCAAATATAAGAGGGAATCTTTATTGATTAAAGTGGGTTTCTATGATGTCTTGGTCTAGTCATAGAACACATACGAAGGACGCGAGTTGCAACTATGGTGAACTTTAATCTAAACAAAACATAAGTCTAAAGGGTGCCTTAAGGGCTTTATTTATAGAGAATCAGGGAGGGGATTTCGTCCACCCTTTGCAAAGTGGGACTATAACTCCTAAGTCGCTTCCCCTACAATACAGACTCTAACCCCGACCTATGAAGTACTATTTTAAGATTATATGGTCTTGACCCAAACATAAGGTGGTGCAAAACCTATAATATGCTTATGGACGAAATTTATGAAAGGAATCTTGTATACTTCATCCATGTCATTGTATGTCATCATGGGGCTTCAAAGTGCCAAAAATTCCACTAGAAATGCCGTTCTGGTTCCCTTCGCGTGCGCCTTCATATCCATGCTTGATCCAGGTCTAGTGTTCAAATCTCTTGTCCATGCTAGACCCTTAATTAGTAATCAACACAAATGTATCTAGTTTAGGCAGCATCATATTCTCATGAATATTAGAATCATTCCCAAGAAACAAAAGTACCTGATAATTTAATTGGCATGCGCGAGCTTTAGTAATTGGTCAACTACATGTAGTAGAAGGGGTTGTGGGTGTAACTATGGTATTGATGTCCTTAACATACTCCCCTTCTTGAAATGAAGTCGTTCTCGATGGAAGATCATCTAAATCACCCAAACAAGGCTTCAAATTTGCAATGTCAAAAGTGGGACTAACCCCAAAATCTGCACGCAGCTCAAGTTTATATGCATCACTATTTATTTCCGCCAACACCTTAAAAGGACCATTAGCACGTGACATTAACTTGGACTTGCACAAATTAGGAAACCTATCCTTGCGCAAATTTAACCAACAAGATTTCTATGTGCAAAGACAACATGTTTTCTACCCTTATCTCCAACAAGTTTATATTTAATATTCATACGCTCAATGTTTTCCTTGTTTAACTCATGCATTTTTTAGATCAATTCAACATATTAATTAGCATTAAAACTAACCTTCTCAAAGATGGAAGAGGGAGCAAATCAATAGGTGCATGAGGTAGGAAACCATACGCAATATCAAAAGAGCACATCCTAGTAGTAGATTCCAGAGAACGATTATAAGCAAATTCAATATGAGGCAAGAATTCTTCCCACATTTTCAGGTCACTAATGCAGGAAGGTCCTAAGATGACACATGTGTCGGAGACCCTTCGACCAAACCATGCATGATGCATGAATGACAAATGGTATAGTTATAGAAGTGTCACCAATAAATTGAACTATGTTAAATAGTTAATCAATCAAGCACGATTCAGATAATAGTTGTGTGTGGGATACATGACATATAGTTCTTCCATATGAACTGTTTGAGATTAGCCAAAATAAATCAAACGGCTATATAGATCTAGATGTGTGCGATAGATGGCATGCAATTCACTCGGATAAACTGTTTCTGATGATCCAGCAGAACACAAATGATCGAGCTTAACAAGATGTGTGTGATACCCGACAAATAGGTCAGAAATCATAATCATGTGGGAAGACAATTAGAATTGTGTGGGAAGACTAATAATAACATAGACGTTCCTCCTAACAAGCTATTTGTATTGTGGGTAAACGGTTGCTGGTAAACAATTGTCAGTGATTGATAAAATCATCACCGACATGTTCCTTAGTTTAATCATATGGGATGTGATATGCTCTGTTTGCACAACATCTATGTTCTGTCTATAGAACAACAACATAGTTGCATAACCAGATTAAACATCCATTTACATAAGTGACTACACATAACATTTACACAAATCAATAAACAATTGCTTGCATAGCAAACTAGGAGAAGCGATCATCAAATAATCTACTTCTTTTGATGATGCTTGTCGCTACTGCTCTTCTTATGGCTCGATCCATTGTCATCTGCAGTACGGAGGCACTTCCAAATTTCAACAGTCCTCCTATACATCTCATACTTGTGTACGAGTCCTTGGAAGCGTACTTGACATGTTCTACATCCAGTTCGTGCAACTAGGCCTTGTGCCAGGCAGACTTGTCCTTGTCGCATTAAGATTTCATATTTGTGTACTAGGGGTGGATGATGGTCGCGGTGAGGTCAACCAGGGGGTCCTTCTCCTTCTTGCTACCCCAGACCCTGTACTGCCCTTGGATGTAGACAAGCTTCTGACAAGCCAAGCCTAGAGTCTTGAGCACCTTCAAATTGTTGTTGGTGTCCACCGCTGTGAACCTGTAGTTAGTGTTGTTCCTAGTGAAATACTCGCAAGGCCTTGTGTCCAGGAAGTAGTAGAATAAGAGTATGTTATGGCGCATGCACAACTAGGCGATGACAACCTTCTAATCATATCTGGCACGACCACCGGTGTACTCGAGGCCCAAGCCGACCACTTTGTACTTGTCATCCTCAGCAAGCATCTGCTCAATAGTATTGATGCAGTTCTCCACCACGAACGGGTCATTGGTGTACACCAACGAGAAGTCCATCTTCCTAACATGGGAGACCACTTTGGCACAAATGGTGAACTGATGCTCGATGCCGTCAGCCACTAGGAGCGCCACCATTGGATCCATGCATGATGTCCTCTCACTACTGCAAGAAGGTCCTAAGATGACACATGTATCAGAGACCCTTCGACCAAACTGTGTGCAATGCATGAATAAAAAAGGTATAGTTCTAGATTCGTCGCCAATAACATGAACTGTGTGCGATGGCGGATCCATCAAATACTATTCAGAAAAGAGCTGCATGTGCGATATGTGGCATACAGTTGACCCAAATAAACTGTTTGTGATGATCCAAAATGACGCAAATGGTTAACTAAATACAGATATGTGCGATGTACGACATATAGTTCACTCCAAAAAACTCTTTGTGTTGATCTAGCAGGACACAAACGATTACCCATATGATCGTGTGTGCGATAGACGACATAAAGGTCACTCGGATGAACTATTTGTGATGAGATAAAATAACACAAACGATTACCCAGATTAAGATGTGTGCGATAGGCGGCAAACACGTTGCCTGGATGAATAATTTGTGATGAGGCAAAATAACACAAACGGTTACACAGATCAAGATGTGTGTGATAGACATCACACATTTCACTTGGATGAACTATGTGCGATGAGCCTAAATAACAAAAATGATTTGACATAAAAAGATGTGTGTGATACCCGACAAACAAGTCAGTTATCTGAACTGTGTGTGAAGACCGATAGACAACATACATGTCACTCAGATGAACTCTGTGCGATGAGGCAAAAGAATACAAACGATTCTGCTAATAAGCTGTGTGTGGTGTGGGAAAACGCTTGCTGGTGAAGAATTGTCTGTGATTGTTCAAATTATCACCGTCGTGTTAGTTGGTTTAATCGTCCGGGATGTGATTTTCTCTATCCAAAGATCAACAAGATATATGCTTATAAATACAAGATGCATAACCATATTAAACATGCAATTACATAACTGACTACGCATAACATTTGCACACTTCAATAAACAATCTTTAATCAATGAAACAATTGTTCCATCATTCCATACTCTCTCTCTATGTCATTTTCATCTTCACAATTTTATGTCTCTAATCGTATGTAATAGCGACAAATTTTTCTCCTATCTTATATGAAGTACAAACATTTCTTTGAACATTTCTATCATTTATAAAGCGAGTTCTTGTCAACCGTCTGGCTGGCACCCATGGGAGGTGCACCGACCCATCCATGGGACACGATGAGGATGTCCGGACTGTGTGTGCTAGTGGCAGAGACATTCACAACCGAGAACGCGGGCTCACGTACACCATCCGCTTCCCACACGGTTTCTAAACCCTAAACCATTTCGGGCTTCGAAACCAAAACCATCCATAAATTTTGAGCTTGCTTCCTGTCACATACAAATAACCATGCTATAAATAATTGCTAATCTGTTCAAACCTACCAAACCTGAATGTGTTCCCACTTAGCATCTAGTTACTAGTAGGATATAAAAACAACCCTACCAAAAGTTACTGCACATTCCTCTCCTCGTCACCAAAAACATAGATATTTCGCGTTGGTTGTTCCTTGCGTCTGCCATGGATGGTAGGAGGAGTTCTGGGTTGACATATAATCAGGCACCAAAGACCTAAGCAGTGGAAGCAATAGAGAGGTCACACCACCTCTCCGCGTAAGACATAATAGAGATGTCTGGCGGCACTGGGAGGCCTCGGATGATATCTCACGAAGAGGCAAGGGCTCTCATAAGAAATTCACCTCGGAGGCGAAATGGACGAGCTGGCAGTGTTGGATTCCTCAGCCCGCGATAACATGTGTGATGAGCTCGATAAGGAGGAGGAGGTCATCGCCGGCTTGATAAAGCTTCCGGAGAAGAGCAAAGCCTTGCTTAACAAGGCGATTGGCTTCATCGTGAAACTTACGGGAGGCAAGGCGAAGATCCGCAACAACCACGAGAAGCAGAAGGAGCTAACCTCCGACTGGAAGAAGCTGCATGAGTAGAGTAATGCCTCAGCAAAGAAGCTAAAATACCTCATCGAGGAACTTACTAATGACTTGGCAAAGCTTCCCATCCAAAGCGAGCAGATGTTGAAGGAATCCTCGGCTTCTTCCAAGCAAAGTCATGCACATGTGAAGGACATCATCGATGCTTTCTAGCAAAAATCCTGCACCATGCTCGCAATACAGAAGATATCAGAGGAGAGGCGACAGGAGATGAATGTCGTGGAGGCGATTAAGGAGGAGATAGAGGAACTCCACGCCCAGCAATCCATCAAGAATTAGAGAGATGCATCCCAGATTATTGTCTATGTCTTCCTTCTTATGCGTCTTTCTTCTTGTTTTGCCCGTATGTCTTTGGAGAGTTGTCGCATGTGACATTTTAAATTATCTAAATATGTAAGACACTTATTATCCGTTGCCATTGCCAATTTTTCATTGTATTACTTCATTCGTAGGTACATTTGTACGAGTCAAAAATAGGCTAAAAGTCACGTTCTCATCGAGGGACGAGCAAAACAATGCTTATGTTTAGCGGGGCAACGGGATCAGAAGCAAACTACTTCCTCCATCCAGGTGCATTAACCGCCTGATAAACAATGGGTCGTCCACCATTAATTCAGAAGTTGGGAGCGAGGCGGGTGGATGGTGGAGGTAAAAGGCTCGCTTCTTGATGAGCCTACGCAACAGACTTCTCATGCGTCCAGCTGAGCCCGCGGAGCAGATTATTCACACACGTCCCGATGAGACACCACAATGGACTGCTCGCATGCGTCCCGTCGAGCCTGCACGGTGGACAACTCTCAGGTGTCCCGTCGAGGCTGCACGACGGATACTTCTGACGTGTCATGTCGAGCCTATGTGGCGGACTTATCGCATGCGTCCCGTCTAATCAAACAACTGCCCGCATGACACCTCCTTTCCACTAAAAAAGTGGGATGCATGGCACCACGTAGAGGAATGCACATGAATCACGTAATACAATAGTTCACGATAATAATGTGGCAACATTTTGTTTCCAAGTTTTCCACATCTATTAATGTGTGCGCCTTCTCAATTTGGAAAACATATTTTACCATGGCCTATATGTGTCATTTCATGACACCGAGATAAGTTTCATGAATTTCAGACAAGTTTTGGATTTACGGAAATTTAAAAATCAAGATTCTCAATGTTTGCGGCCGAGTCACGATGTTGAGATTTGTATTCATTCACATTCCTTGCATGGGACCAAGACATACAATCAAGGACACAAATATGATTTTCGATACCATTTTGGTGCATTGGAGCATGTGCTTGTAGTTCAAATTTGAATTATGCATATTAAATCCCTCGAAAATTCAATAAATATATAAAAATGGCCAAACAAGCCTGTAGTAATTCCATATTTTAACACGCCACTCATATTCTTATTTGTTGCATGTATCAAAAATTCAAGGCGATAGGCGGCATTGAATGTCGTTTCACCCACAAAGGTGACATATTCCCTACCAATACCATGAGCCTTCTTGGGAGAAGCTCAGATTTGTAAGAGGATTGTTCCAAAAATTATCACAAATTAGTCAAAAAAATTACCGCGACATAAATGTGCCATGTCATATGAAACTAGGATAAGTTTTATGAATTTCAGACATGTTTTAGATTTACAGGGATTTAAAAACCAAGATTCCCGGTGTTTGCTGCCTAGCCATGGCGTCAATATGTTTACAATTCATTCACATTCCTTGTGTAGGAGGTAAACAGGGACCCAAAGGACACATGGATGAATTTTGAACACATTTTGTTGCCCTGGAGCGTGTGCTTGTGGTTCAGATTTGAATTTTGCACATTAAATTCCTAGAAAACTTAATTAATTTACAAAAGTGGCTAGACGAGCTCGAAATAATTCCATAGTTTATCATGACACTCATATTGGTCTATGTTGCAGAAAAAATTTAGGACAAGAAAAAGCACTTAATGTTGTTCCACCCACAAAGGTGACACGTTCCCTATCTACACCACGAGAGTTCTTGTGAGAAGCTCTAGTTTGTGAGAGGCCTGTCCCAAAACTTGTCCCAAATTGGTCAATATCTTAACACATCGTACATGCGTCGTGTCATCACACCAGGGTAAATTTGAAAAATATAAGACAAGTTTTGTATTTATGGGGATTTAAAAACCAAGATTTTCAATGTTTGTGGCATAGACATGACATCGAGATGTTTGTAATTCATTCACATTCCTTGCATGCGACCTTAACATGGACCTAAGGACACAAACATGTTTTTTCAATCAATGTCAGTGCCCTAGAGCATGTGCTTGAAGTTCAAATTTGAATTATGCACATTAAATGCCTAGAAAACACAATTAATGTATAGAAAATAAGAAACACACACGAATAATTCCATATTTTAACATGACACTCGTATTTTTCTATGTTGCCTCTAGAAAAAAACAAGGTGAGAAGAGGCATTGAATGTCGTTTCTCCCACAAAGGTGGCATGTTCCCCATCAAAACCACGATGCTTCTTGTGAGAAGCTCCAGTTTATAAGAAGCTTATCCCAAAACTTGTCCCAAATTGGTCACTTTTTACCACGACGTATATGTGCCATGTCATGATAGCAGAATAAGTTTCATGAATTTCAAACGAGTTTTGGATTTATGGGAATTTCAAAAGTAAGATTCTCAATGTTTGGATCCTAACCACGACGGCGAGATGTTTGTAATTCATTATCATTCCTTGGATGGGACCTAAACATAAATCCAAGGATATAAATATGTTTTCAACCCATTTTGGTGCACTTGAGCATGTTTTTGTCATGCAAATTTGAATTATGCACATTAAATTCCTACAATACTCAATTAATGTATAAAAAGGCAAAACGAACCACAAATAATTTAAAGCAGTTCTAGACAACCGCCTGGCACCCGTACGTGTGTAAGCACATGTGCTATGTGTCGTGCTAGCTTGAGCTTCCTTCTTTACCAAGTTATCCATTTTATATTAATGGTGTTCTATCCAAACATGCTTCTCCCACAACTCCCCCAATTTTTCTACTGCCACTCCCACAATCGGTCTCCCACCATAGAGCCAACCTCGTCATCAACCTCCTCGATGAGGAGAATGCGATGGAGTTCGCTGGAGAGCAAGAGAGGCAGCACACCACCGAGCAAGAGTGAGACGCCATCATCATTCTATGCAGACGTTGGCCACGCTACCATGCCACCATCCCACATGGTTTCTAATACCACAAACGCATGTGATACGTAGCTGGCCCAACAAGGTGACCATCAGAACAGACCTTATAAATGCGAGGAGGGAACCCTTATCAGTAAGGTGCAACTTCTAAGCCCTTACGATTTCAAATGAAACAATGATGGGTGACTGGGTGGGAAGATGCTATACCTCAATGTTCATTTAGGCGGTTTGGTATGATAACTACAAGCATTTAGCACTAAATGCTTCTAGTGATCATTCAATACAGCTAAATAAATCATGAGGTCCTTGTTTTGTAAATATTGAGAATGTTTCTTTTGTTATTTGTTGTTTCTAAAATTTATTATTTCAACATATGGTGTGCCTTTTTTATTGATTTCATTAAGATTTGTTGTTTCAACATATAATATGTATGAACTTTATTTCAAGACCGTTTGTTGCATTAATTTTTACCAAAACTTTTGGAGGCACATGGCAAAATTATCTAAGTTTGCCATGGTCTATCCCTTTGACCCACGCCAAGAAGGGTTGACCATGACTGACTCCTCTTGCTCTTTGTTATAATATGTCATGGTGGCATGCATGCCAGACCAAAGTTTGAGCAGATGCATTGGTTTCCCTCATGTTGGCCCGAAGTTGGGGAATCGACACCCTATGTCCTTCAACTAGCTGGAGCCACATTAGAATTGTGCATTGGGGATTTGAACACATCACGTCACCCATACATATATTTGGTCCACATGTAGGTGGTGGTGGTCTTCTGATGGACCATGTCTTCCTTCTGTGGTTTTTGACGACATACTTATCGGTGGGCCATTGGGGTTTAATATGTCATCCCTTTGACCGACAGCAAGAGGAGTACTTGAACACGAAAGTTTTTGTCTTTGTTTGTGTTATGGTTGGTCACTGTGACATGTCTGAGCAAACCTCAAGCTCACATGTTCTCATGATTAATTCCCTCCCACGTGCTCGAAGTGGTGGGTGGACCGAGACCATACGCTCTTCGTCCTTAATTGCCTAGATTCCATGGGCATTGTTTGATTTGTGAGGTAAGCACCATGTCAAAGTTGTACATTTGAGTATTTAAAACACATTGCGCACCACCTTTCATATATACAAGCAAGGAGGTGGTGCTGGTGTTTTGGCCCCTCTTGTGTAGTTTCGATGACACAACCATCCGTGGGCTGGCCCAAGCTGTCTAACCCTTTTTGACAAGTTATAAGAGTCCTAGTTTGACAAACATAGTTTCCCTTGGTGTGTGTTATGGTAGGTTATGTCATACATGTCAGACCAAAGTATGAGTGCATGTGTCCCATCGACAAAAAGTGTTGGGGGTGGGGGGTGGGGGTGGGAAGAGGCATCCTACGTCCTTAACCAGCTAGCTAGTATACATATCCAAGGGGGTCTTTCCAGTTTGTGAGTCAGGTGGATGCCACCTGCATTGTGTATTTAAACACCTCACCACCCTTTTCTTATATACATTTGGACACATGCAGGTGATGTTATTCTTCTAGTCTCGCATAGTCAATCTTTGAGGACACGCCAACCCATGGGCCCACGCGGTCTATATCCCTCTTGACTGACATCAAGAAGGGTTGGTTGGGCCAACTTAAGGTATAGATTCTCTTGGTTGTCTTACCACAAGTCATGCATGGCTAAATGTGAGACATAGTTTGATCTAGGTCATGGCTAATGTGAGACATAACCATTCCCTCCTCTAGCACATAGTGGAGGGGACAACACCGTACGTTTATGTCAAGAACCCTTTTCCGTCGCACTGGACGCTTTGGGGCACGCATATGTATCATGGACCACATCATTGTGCATTAGGAATTTGAACATGACCCTTAGTTTCAGCATGAGATGCAGATGGTCTGTCCAGAAATCACACTTCGATGTGTTCTTGTGCGACCAGGAGGAGCGCAGTCTCAATGTCGGTGTAGAACAAACTAGCACGTCTACGGATGCCATTTGCAACGCGGCTAGGGATGTGCGGCAACAGAAATGGCGGAAGAGTGCGAGGAGTAAGCGATTGAGGAAGAATTCAGATGCCAATGCAATGTGCAAAAATAGGCAAGAGCAGGACCTGAAAGTGGCGGAGTAGGCTAGCTCATGCTTCTCAGCCATGTTGGAGGACGTTATAGGCCTTGCAGCTATGGCGGCAACCCTGGCAATAGAGGCCGTCTCAGTGGACAAGGCGACCACAAACATAACCTTTGCTAGAGCGGCGTCCGTCTGTGTTTTGATGGCCCACAAGGATGCCCCGATATCTTCGTCGATGATGGTGGCTTCCCTGGGGAATGCCACCGTGGCGAAGGTAGTTTCGTCGACAACGACACACCTGGCGAGAGGCCCCGCTATAACAGCCCGAGACCGACGCTTCAGACGCCTTCCAATTATTTCGAGTGTTGTTGTGTGATTCATCTATTTTTTGCATTCAAAATCGCATCATTAGCATTGCATCGGCACTCTGTTGCCATCATATTTAAAAACATGCATCCGTTCATAGTCGTCTGTTCTTTTCGTTTTTGTCGTCGACCATTTCGAGACTAAAAGCACAACATGCTCCCTTGGTGGTTTTGATAATTCATGACAACATACATTGTCTATTGGACTGATATTTTTACCTAGTGTATTTCAGATACAGTCTATAGAGAGGTCTGGCAAAAAAAGATTGTGGAGAAACCCAAGGATGCAAGGAAATAGGTTGGCCAAGCTTCAAGCAAAAGGACTCTACATTTTATATTTGTGAGAAATGACTTTGAGTCTATAGGAAAGCCAATACTATTAGAAGGGGGTATGGTTTTGTTGGTGAACAATATGCTCAAACTCGCACAAGTGATAGTCGCCAAAAACATCCACAAACTCTCCCACCAAAGTCTGTTCTATACCTAACACTCAAAATTGGTGCAACCAACTTTCCCACTTCGGTGCCACCGATTCCAGAACCTAGACATACTCAAGCCAAACCCTAGCCACTTAGGTGCAACCGATTCCACACCGGTGCCACCGATTTTAGGTTGCCAACTTTCTGTTACTCAAATTCTCATTTTCGGTCCAATCGAGAATGTTGGATCGGCATCACCGAGATTGGAAATCTGACCGTTGGTCACCTTATTGGTGCAACCGAGTTTCCTATATCGGCTTTACCGAGATTCAAATGTTGCTACTTTTTGGTCACTTCGGTACCACCGAGTTTAACACATCGGTGTCACCGAGTTGATCACTTTGTGTGCAACGGTTTGATTTTTGGGGATGCCTATATATACCCCTTCACCACCACTTACTCGAAAGAGAAGCAATCAGAACTATTCCATACCTATCCTATCAGATTTTCTGAGAGAGAACCACCTACCCTTGTGTTGAGGTCAAGATCTTCCACTCCAATCATATGGATCTTGATTTCTAGCCTCCCCAAGTAGCTTTCCACCAATCCCATCTCTTCCACCATGCCAAATCTGTGAGAGAGTGATTGGGTGCCGAGGAGTCTATCATCTTGAAGCACAAGAGCAAGGAGTTCATCGTCATTATTGAGCCTATTACCTTTTGGAGGGTGGTTCCTCCTAGATTGGTTAGTTGTCACTTGGGATCCTCCTAGTTCGTGTTGTGGAGTGAACCAAGAAGTTTGTAAGGACAAGGAGATCGCCTACTTCGTGAAGATCTACCCATAGTGAGGCTAGTCCTTCGTGGACAGAAGCCGTATGGAATAGTTAAGGTTGCTACTTCGTAGACCCTTTTGGGTGGAGCCCTCCGTGGACTCTCGCGACCATTACCCTCCATGGGTTGAAGACTCCATAAACGTGGATGTACGATAGCGCCACCTATCGGAACCACGGGAAAAATCATTGTGTCTACAACTGCGTTTGATCTACCTATCTCAACACTTTACTTCATATGCAATGTCTTTACTTTCCGCTGCCATATTTGTTGACATGCATGTGTAGGGCTGTTAGACTTTCTAGCTTTGCTAAAACTGTTAAAATCTGCCAACCAATTAACTTGGGAAAAGGTTAGGTTTTAAATTTCTGCTAGTAGTCTATTCACCCCCCCTCTAGACACTCTTCTAGTGATCCCTCAATTGCTATCAGAGCATTGGTCTCCATTGCTTCGGTTTAATCACCAAGGAGGAAGATGGATGTGTCTAGTATAGGGAGTTTGAGTTGTAGAGTGCCCATTTTTGATGGAGAGTACTATAGTTAATGGAAGTCTTTGATGCTTGAGCTGTTTAATGAATTTCAATTGAGCAAATATGTTATGCACCCCTATGAGACTCCTATTGATCCTTTGCATCCCACACACGAAGAGGAAATTGATATGCTATGCAATCTTAGAACTGTTAATCTCACTGTTAGAGCATTGCCTAGAAATATGCTTAACCAAATGAAGATTTTTGCATGTGCTTACACATTGTGGAATGATTTGGAGAAACGGTATCCAAGTTATTCATTAAGTAATCTTGATGAAATTCTTAATAAAACCATTGCCTTTCACAAAATGTCGCCTAGTGATCCCAAATTTGATGCTTGTCTATTTGAGTTAGAGACCTCATGCATGCTAAAGGAGATGTCACAATCATCAACAATATCATTATAGCAGCTGTCGTGGTTTTATCATGGAAGATGTCCGAGTGAACGGACTTGGATTCGAGGCCATCGCTAAGGTGATGGACTCAAAGGGGTTGGTTGGGGCGAAGGGCATGATTTTTACCCAGGTTCGGCCCCTCAAGTCGAGGTAACAGCCTACGTCCTGCTTGTGTTTATATTGCTCGGTGTATCGATTACAAGGGAGCTATTGCTTGACCTAGTTCTCGATAGTCTGATCTCTAAGTCGCCCCAGGTCTCGCCTTTATCTAGGAGGTCAAGACCACGGGTCATACAACTTGTAAACGACTCTCACTACGTGTCTGAGTCTATCTCTACCTTATCTTGCCTTCCTGACCAAGTTGTCTCCGGGCGTCTCACTCGCCCGGGTCTTCTCCGTCCAGGCCATGTTCCGGCCCATCTTGTCCAGCTGCCAAACGTCTTGGGCTTAAGTCTTCATAGCCCACTCTTGGGCTGGTGTACAAGCCCCCTAGTGTGACCCGGAGCCTCTGGGGCGGGTCTCACCGTGGGGTTATATCCCCAACATTAGGCCCCAGGTTGATTTGAGCTTGCTCACTTCAGCCTCCTTCTCAATCATCGGCGAGTCTCCCTTATGTCACCTGAAAATAATGACCCGCCGTGACATCATGTCAAATCTGTCAGAAAGATCCTCTAACGTCCGCAACGAGTCTTTCCCTTATTAAATGGATGGTCCGGGAATCGAGGCGTCCGCCTCGGTCAAATGATATCCGTCGCCTGGATTTTCGCGCTTGTTTCCACCTTTTCCTATTTAATAGGACCGTGAGGGGTGGCATTTGCCTTCCTTCCCACTCGCTCTTCATCTTCCTCCTTCCAGCGCTGCCGCTCTAGCACGCTTCGCTTCGGTGCCATCTCCACACCGTCGTCGTCGAGGCCACTGCATCAACCTGTTCGTTCTAGAGTTCTACCCGCGTCCTTCGCACCGTCTCCGGTGAGTCCTTCTTCCCCTAGATCCGTAACCATTTCAATAGAGTTTCATGGAGCTCTCCCGCCGCTTAGAACACGAGCCTTTTTCAATGCCGGCCATGCTTAGTCCATACGAACCCGATAATATCATGCCCCCAATGCGGCGTTCTATAGGAAATCAATAGTAGCACAACGCATATCTGTAACGGCTCCGCCTGCCGTTTTCAAACTTTCGCCATGTTGACAGTTCGTCTCTAGGTTTGAAATAAAACCATTTCCCTCTGTTTTGTAGATCCGTAATCTCAGAGAGACTTTGTGAAACCTGTTTTCTACACTTAGCCAAATTTTGCCTTGTCTTCTCATAAATTGACCCGCCATGTAATTCCGGCTCTCACCAGTCGGATCCTGGTGGCTCAATCTTAAAATCTTAAGCTTTTAACCGCCCGTAGACGTCTGCCGTTCCATGACTCGCCGTACATTGTTAGCTTGCGCAGTTTTAAGCCGCCGCCATGTCTCGCGCATCCAACTCATGCAATTGGGTCGTCTCTTGCATCACTGAAGAGTTCCTGATGGACTTTGTACACACGGACACCCTTCCCGCCAAAGATGTCATCCATTGGCGGGTTCCGGGTAATGAATTGAAGCCCGTTCCTCAGGAGGGTGAAGTAGTTGTATTTTCAGATCACGTCGAACGTGGGTTTGTACCCCCCGGCTCAAAATTCTTACGGAATGTCCTTCACTTTTACAAGCTGCGCCCTCAAGACCTTGCCCCCAATTTCGTCTCCAACATATGCAACTTCCAAGTGCTTAGCGAAGTCTATTTGCAAACTGAGCCGTCTGTTGGCCTCTTCCGTGAGTTCTTTTACGCAAATCGCCAGACCGAAGTGAAGGCCGGCCCAAGCTTAGAACTCGACGGGATTTCAATTCAGAGGCACCGGGACATAACTTTTCTAGCTGTTCGGATGCCGAGTCATCCGAAATATTGGAACAAGACTTGGTTTTACTGTAAAGATACCTCCCCAGATGGTGAGCATCCCATGCCGGGTTACCGCCCATTCCGTCTCAAGACGACCTCTGAGCTTCCTGGCTGGTTGTCAACTGCTGAACGGGTGAAGCACGAGCCGGCTCATGCCAAGATTAAAGCCCTTATGGCCAACGGTCTGACGGGATTGGATTTGATCCGCTGCTGGTTCTCTTGGAGGATTATGCCCTTGAGCCGGCGAAATCGCCTTATGTGCGAATACTCGGGCCAATATGATGATTCCCTCTGCTTCAGTCGGACAACATTAACAGATGATGACATTACAACTGTCATCCGGAGTCTTGTCCATGAAACTTCAGGAGCTTGTAGTGCCATTGGGCTGGCACCTTTTTGTGTCACTTACCGGCCCCAAATGTAAGGCGACTCTTTATAGTCTCTTCTCTTTATTAGCTATGTCTTGGCCATTCCTCACTACTTTCCGGGTTATCTTTTCAAGCTGACTCTGACTTCTGGAAGAAGAAATATGTTCCTCCTTTGAAAAAAACCAAGAAGAAGGCCGCGGCTAAGAGGACGAAGAAGACCACTCCTCAAGAAGAATGGTTTGAACCTCCGGAATCAGACGGCTCAGAGGTATAATTTGACTATTTTTTGCCACCTCTTTATTCACCTTATTGATAACAACCATTCACAGGACGAGGCAGAGACCAGCCGTGCCAACGCCCCTGAGGTAACTTATGTTTCGTCCGACTCAGAATATTTTGTACCCCAAAAGATATGGCGGGTCGTTCGAAAAGTTCCCCTTTCTCATCCTCTTGCTTACTTGGACCCCCAATTTCATTTGAAAAAGCAACAGCAAGCCGACCGATGCCAGACCCGGAGCGCTGGCTCTACTGATCTCATGTCCGGGTTACCTAACTCCCCGACTTAAAGAAGCGCCCCGTGGAGGTATGTATTTCTTCTCTGCTTGATTTTACTAGCTCTTCCTTTGTAATTCCAACATTGCCTTACATTATCTGAACTGCCTTTCAGGGATCATCGCCTTCGTTTGGCGACTCTACGGCCACTACTCTGCCGCCTCCAAAGATTAATCCGCTGTACGTGTTTTTCAAGCCTTACGTCCGAGTCTTTGGCGGTTGTAAACCTTGGGCTCTAACTTTTATGCTTTTCCAGGGCTCAAGCCAAGCAAAGGAAGACCAACAAGTCCTCCCCTGGCCCTACTGCTCAAGAACCGGAGCTTGCCAAGCCGGATGCTCCTATGCCGGATGCAAATCCCTCAATGGCTTCTACAAAGCCGGCAGCTGGCGATATTATTCTAGAGAGTCCGCAGAAGGACCATTCCAAGCCGCCGAGCCCTGCCAAGGCTGCTGATGACACCACTACTTCGGATGTCCTGATTACCGGCGCCAACTTCCACTCTCCTCCACCTCATGTGCTGACAAAGCATAGTGAGACGGTTGAGGCCTCCAAGAAGCTGGAGTTTGAGCTCCCCGCCCTTGAGAAAATGATAGCTGACGAACTTCATGTTGGCTATATGAGCTATCTGTCTACAAGCCGGGATCTGGAGCTCAAGCTTGTTAACTTGATGAAGAAGAAATATGAGGTATTCTTTATTCTCCTTATACCCTTACGTAACCCCCAAGAGATGGGTTAATATTGGCTGATGATAATCCGGCTCTTCAATCTTGATAGAAGTAGAAATATTTAGCGTGTAGGCCTCAACTTACTTAGAGGTAATCTCAAATCATCGTTGTTAGCCCCTAAGGCTGGCTCAAAGTTGATAACATTGAACCAGAGCTTTATAGAAGATAGGTAATAGAGCCAATTGTAGCCCCAAGGGCCGGCTCAATCTTTTCCAAAGTTGAGTTGGGACTTTATTGAGAATGGGTAACAAAGCCAATTGTAGCCCCCAAGGGCCGGCTCAATCTTGTCGAAGTTGAGTCAGGACTTTCATTCTGAACAGCCTGAAAAGCCAGTATGTAGCCCCCAAGTTCTGGGTTAACTTGATAAAGATGATCCAGAACTACCTTTAATCTAGGAGATCAAATAGATATTAGCCCCCAAGTGTCATACATATTGCTTGCAATCTATTTGAGACTTGCTGAGTTTTTTAAACTTCTCCTCCTGCCGACTCATTCCATACTTTGATATGTCGTAGGAAGCTTTAAACGAAGCCGGGTCAGAAGTGTCTAGCTTAAAAAAGAATCTAGCCACGCAGCAAGCCGCCCGGAGTGAAGCTGATGAGAAATGCCGGCTCCTTGCTGAAGAACTGTCCAAAATCAAGGATGACTTTGCAACCTTCAAGGAATCCTCTAAGACTGAACAAGCTGCCCTGACTAAACAGGCGGATGATGCTGATCAATGACTTATGATCGTGTCTGATGAACTATAGTCCTTGAAGCGCCACATCACGAAGATGACAGCCGCCATCTTTGGTAAGTATTTGATAACTTAACTCAATTTGTGTATTGTACTTGTGCTGGCGACTTATGACAAGGCATACATCTTATGCAGGTCATAGGAGCCGCCAACTTGCCTTCGATAGCTTGCTGCCCCTGAAGGCCATGTATAATCTGACAGAACAACTTTACTATGGCGCTGTGTGTACAATCAAAGTTGTATTGTACAAGGATAATACCCCTTCAACTATCAAAGGGGACTTAGAGCTTCTGTCGACGCTGCCGAAGCAGATTGTGGAATTGAAGAGACCAGCCACCCATCAGGGGGCGATCGCAGCCATAAGCCGGGCATTGGCTTTTGCTCCAGAGCTAACTCCGGCTGATATGATGGATGGATTCCCTTCCAAAAAAGATGATGGCTCCGAGTTTATAGAAGCTGACTATGCACGGTGTGTAAAGGCTTCCAAAGTCCTTGCCTCCCTGTTAGCAGAAGAAGTCAACCTGGAGACATACCAGGCGGCTTACAGCGCTGACCAGAAAAGAATCCACGACCCTCTCTTTGAGTCTAGGGATTTGACGCCTGCCCGTAGTAAGAATCTTTTCGCCTCTGAACTTGACCCATCCCCATTCTTTGAAGAAGGAACCTTTGCAGCTTTAACCAACTGCAACTGGGACTTGGAAAATATTCAGATCAAGGCAGCCGAAGACCTGAAGCAGGGTGACACGCCAACTAGCTGATCATGATGTGAACGCCTATTGATAGCCGGCTCTTTGTGACCCGCCATGAGCGGTGTAAAAAACTTTAAGATATTTTTGGGCTCCACAAAGAGCATATGTAATAGACTGTTAGTAACTTTTGCCTTTGCTTGAATTGTGCCATCATGCACATATGAAAAGTCCAGCTTAACATATATATGCCATCTTCCTTGTGCTTCTCATTGTATGCTTTACCGTCTCTTGGCAACTTAATTTCCTGCAAGAATAGATGTATGTTTATACTGTTAGGAGGGCGGCTTAAAAGCATAACCCAAAGATGCTGTATCTTCCTAATGTGTTGATGGAGTCAACTTCTTGGCTTAAGAGCAGACCGATAGGGTTTGATAAGCTACTCCTGTAGGGCAGGAAGCCCCCTGGATGGCTATGTTGACTTGTCAACATTTTTGGCGTAAGAGCCGGTTGTTAGGGTTAGATAAGCTACACCCGGAGGGTGGGAAGCCCCCATCGACAACCAAGTTGACTTGTCAACTTTTTTGGCATAAGAGCCGGCTGTTAGGGTTAGATAAGCTACACCCGAAGGTGGGAAGCCCCCTTCACCAGCTATGTTGACTTGTCAACATTTTTTGGCTTGAGAGCCGGTTGCTAGGGTTAGATAAGCTACACCCGGAGGTGGGAAGCCCCCTTCGACAACCAAGTTAACTTGTCAATTTTTTTGGCATAAGAGCCGGCTGTTGGGGTTAGATAAGCTACACCCGGAGGTGGGAAGTCCCCTTCGACAGCTATGTTGACTTGTCAACATTTTTGGGCTTGAAAGCCGGTTGTTAGGGTTAGATAAGATACACCCGGAGGTGGGAAGCCCCCTTCAACAATCAAGTTGACTTGTCAACTTTTTTGGCATAAGAGCCAACTGTTAGGGTTAGATAAGCCACACCCGAAGGTGGGAAGCCGCCTTCGACAGCTATGTTGACTTGTCAACATTTTTTGGCTTGAAAGCCGGTTGTTAGGGTTAGATAAGCTACACTCGGAGGTGGGAAGCCCCCTTCGACAACCAAGTTGACTTTTCAACCTTTTTGGAATAAGAGCAGGCTGTTAGGGTTGGATAAGCTACACTTGGAGGTGGGAAGCCCCCTTCGACAGCTATGTTGACTTGTCAACATTTTTTGGCTTGAAAGCCGATTGTTAGGGTTAGATAAGCTACACCCGGAGGTGGGAAGCCCCCTTCGACAATGAAGTTGACTTGTCAACTTTTTTGGCAGAAGAGCCAGCTATTAGGGTTAGATAAGCTACACCTGGAGGTGGGAAGCCCCCTTCGACAACTATGTTGACTTGTCAACATTTTTTGGCTTGAAAGCCAGTTGTTAGGGTTAGATAAGCTACACCCGGAGGTGGGAAGCCCCCTTCGACAACCAAGTTTTGGATTTTTCTTGCATGGATGAAGATATGCGAAATGGCAGAGGCCCCGGCTTGAAGAGATGCTACTTTATTTATATATAAATATGATATGTACAATGATAGTGTACAATGTCGAGTATCCACAACTCAGGCGTAATAAGGCCGTAGATGCACGATGTTCCACGGCCGGCGGGTCTCCTGACCCGAGGTATCTGAGTCATCCCAGATATCAATGAGGTAATATGACCCGTTGTTGAGATTTCTGCTGACCACGAAAGGTCCTTCCCATGGAGGAGATAGCTTATGCATATTTGTCTGATCTTGAATCAGTCGCAGCACCAAGTCGCCTTCTTGAAATGTCCGGGTCTTGACTCTACGGCTATGATAGTGGCGCGTCTTGCTGATAGATCGCCGAACGGGCAGCCACCAGTTCTCGTTCCTCCTCCAAAGCATCCAACGCGTCTTGACGCACCGTCTCATTGTTCATCTCAACGTAAGCCACCACTCGCGGCAAGTCATGCTGGATGTCACTTGGTAACACAGCCTCTGCAGCGTAAACCATGAAGAAAGGTGTATAACCTATGGATCTGTTGGGGGTAGTTCTGATGCTCCATAAGACGGACGACAACTCTTCCACCCAACAACCCAGCGTCCGTTGTAAAGGAACCATAAGCCATGGCTTGATACCTCTCAAGATTTCTTGATTAGCATGCTCCGCGTGACCGTTGGACTGTGGATGAGCAACCACCGAAACATCAAGCCGGATGTGCTCCAGGTCGCAGAATGTTTTCATAGCCCCCTTGGACAAGTTTGTGCCATTGTCCGTGATGATGCTATGAGGGTAACCAAAACGGTAGATCAACTTTTTAATAAACCGAACCGCCATAGCAGCGTCACACTTGCTGACCGGCTTAGTCTCTACCCACTTGGTGAACTTATCAACCGCCACCAAGAGGTGCGTTTTCTTATCCTTAGATCTCTTGAAAGGCCCGACCATATCAATCCCCCAGACTGCAAATGGCCAAGTAATTGGTATCATGCGCAATTCTTGAGCCGGAATATGAGCACGCCGACCGAATTTTTGACAGCCGTCACACTTGTGGACCAGATCCTCTGCATCCTTGTGAGCCGTCAACCAGAAGAAACTGTGTCGGAAAGCCTTGGCCACTAGAGATTTTGAGCTGGCGTGATGTCCGCAATCTCCAACATGAATATCATTCAAGACTTCATTACCCTCCTCTGGCAAGACACAACGTTGAAACACCCTGGTAACGCTGCACTTGTGCAACTCACCATTAACTATTGTCATGGACTTAGACCGCCGGGTGATCTGTCTGGCCAGATTTTCATCATCAGGTAACTCGCTCCAAGTCAAATACACCAAGTAAGGCACAGTCCAATCCAGAATAGCATGTAGAGCTGCCACCAACTGTCGCTCCGGGTCAGGAACAGCCAAATCTTCCTCTGAGGGTAACTTGACAGTCGGGTGATGCAACACGTCCAGAAAGATACTGGGCGGCACCGGCTTTCACTAAGAGCCTAACCTTGATAGGGCATCAGCCGCCTCATTCCTACGACGATCGTTATGATCCACCTGATAACCCTTGAAATGACCAACAATGACATCTACTTCTTGACGATAAGCTGCCATCCGCGGATCCCTAGAATCCCGAGTACCTGAAACCTGCTAAGCCACAAGGTCTGAGTCGTCGAAGCACCTTACCCGGCTTAAATTCATCTCCTTAGATACACTGAGACCATGAAGCAGGGCTTCGTATTCAGCCGCATTATTGGTGCAAGGGAACATCAACCGGAGCACATAACAGAACTTATCACCTTTGGGAGATGTTAAAACAACTCCTGCCCCTAATCCTTCCAGCTGCTTGGATCCATCAAAGTGTATAGTCTAGTATGTGTTATCTAGCTTTTCCTCGGGCGCTTGACACTCTGTCCAGTCGTTTATGAAATCCACAAGGGCTTGAGACTTGACAGCCGTACGAGGTACGTATTTTAGATTGATAGGTCCCAGCTCCAATGCCCACTTAGCAATCCTACCAGTGGCTTCTCTGTTTTGAATTATGTCCCCCAACGGAGCAGAGATGACCACAGTGATCTGGTGCCCTAAGAAGTAATGCTTTAACTTGCGGTTGGCCATGAACACCCCATACACTAGCTTCTGCCAATGTGGATATCTCTGCTTGGACTCTGTCAGGACCTCACTGATATAGTAAACCGACCTCTGAACCGGATATTCCTTCCCTGTTTCCTTGCGCTCGACCACAATTGCAGCACTAACAACCCGGTTGTTAGCCGCCACGTATAGGAGCAAAGGCTCTTTTTCAGCCGGAGCAGCTAATACCGCCTGCTCAATGAGATGCTTCTTGAGTGCCTCAAACGCTTCACCCGCCGCCGTACTCCAGACAAAATTGTCTGTCTTTTTCATCATCTGATATAGAGGGATAGCTTTCTCACCAAGGCGGATTATGAACCGGCTCAACGCGGCGATCTGCCCTGCCAGGTGTTGGACATCATTGATACAAGCCGGCTCATCCAGGGAGGTGATCGCCTTGATCTTATCCGGGTTAGCTTCAATGCCACGCTCAGAAACCAGAGAACCCAATAGCTTGCCAGCCGGAACACCAAAAACACACTTTATCGGGTTAAGCATCATCTTATAGATCCGTAGATTGTAAAAGGTTTCCCTTAAGTCATCAAGCAGGGTCTCCTTCTTCCTTGATTTGATCACAATATCATCCACATAAGCATGAACGTTGCGTCCAATCTGACCGTGAAGACAATTCTGCACACAATGCTGATAAGTCGCCTGGGCACTCTTGAGCCCAAAAGGCATATACACATAGCAGAAGGCTCTAAAAGGCGTGATGAAAGCCGTCTTCTCTTGGTCCTTAACTACCATCTTGATCTGATGATATCCCGAATAAGCATCCAGGAAGCATAAGCTTTCACAACCCACCGTAGCATCAATGATTTGATCAATACGAGGGAGAGCAAAAGGACCAGCCAGACAAGCCTTGTTAAGATCCGTATAGTCCACACACATATGCCATGTGCCGTTCTTCTTGAGCACAAGCACTGGGTTAGCAAGCCACTCTGGGTGAAAGACCTCAACGATGAAGCCCGCCTCTAAGAGCCGGACGACCTCTTCCCCAATGGCCTTGCGTCTCTCCTCATTGAACCACCGTAGAAACTGCTTGATAGTCTTAAACTTAGGATCCACATTAAGGTAATGCTCAGCGAACTCTCTCGGTACACCTGACATGTCAGAAGGTTTCCATGCAAAGATGTCCCGATTCTCATAGATGAATTCGATGAGCGCGCTTTCCTATTTGGGATCCATGTTGGCCCCAATGATGAACAGTTTGGATGAGTTGCCCGGAGTGAAATCTACCGCCTTGGTATCATCCGCCGAAAATTTGAGGGGCGGCTCAACCTCTATGGTAGGCTTCTTCAGCGGGGTCATATCCTCCGGGTCAACATTTTCCTTATAGAACTTGAGTTCCGCCTCAGCACAACTGGATTCAGCGTAAGGCGCATCCCCTTCTTTGCACTCAATAGCCGTATTCCGATCACCATGAATAGTAATCATGCCTTTTAACCCAGACATCTTGAGCTGTAAGTAGATATAATAGGGCCTGGCCATGAACTTAGCATAAGCCGGCCGCCCAAACAGTGCATGATAAGGGCTCTTGATCTTAACCACTTCAAACCACAAGGACGCCACCCTGTAGTTGTACTCGTCACCAAAGGCGACTTCCAAAGAAATCCTGCCCACCGGGTAAGCTAACTTGCCCGGTACCACACCATGAAAAACGTTTGATGAGGACTTAAGGTCTTTATCAAGCAGCTTCATCTGCCGGAAGGTATCATAATACAAGATGTTGATGCTACTACCACCGTCCATGAGTACCTTATTCACCATATATCCTCCCACTTGGGGGTCAACTACCAAGGCTAGCCGCCTCGGGTCATCAACACGTGGCGGGTGATCCTCACGGCTCCATGTTATGTCATACTCAGACCACTTCAAGTATTGCGACAGAGCCGGCGTGACTGCATTAACCGCTCGCTTGCGCAATTTCTGATCCCGCTTGTTAAGGCTGGTCATAAAAACATGATACTGGCCCGAACTAAGCTGCTTTGGATTACTCTGGTACCCAGATTGATTATGTTGTTGCTGATTGTTGTTACTAGAGTGCTGTGGACGTCCTCCTTGATTGCCCTGACCATGATGACTGGACCCTGAGCCACCGGATCAAAATCCGGCTCCTGACCCGCCTGGTCCTGAGCCGCCAGGTGGGCCACCGCCATGGTTGTTGTGTTGGTGCATGTTGTAATTCCTGAACTTCTGCATGATATGGGAATCACCCCATGTGTGCGCTGAAGGTTTATCGGGCCGGCTGTGCTCCGGACTGTTTTTTTGAGCATTTCCTCCAAATTGAAAGGAGTCCTATTTTTATTAAAAGGCGGTCTGAACTTCCCATTGCCTTTAGGATGATTCTGGCTGGTGCTCGCATTGGCCACCAGTTCTGACCCGCCATTCGGGTTTTTCCACTTGCTCTGGTTACCATTGTTCGCCGCATCCTTGCCCTGGATGTTCCTCTTACCTTGGCCGGCCTTCTCCTCATCAGAGCCTGGATCCTTCGTGTTATCAGAGTCAACATACTTTGTGAGAGACGCCATGAATTCTCCCATGTCCTGACACGTACGCTTGAGCCGGCCGAGCTTCTGCTTCAGAGCGACGAAGTGACAGTTCTTTTCTAGGATCAGCACCGCTTGAGCCGCCGTGATCTGTTCAGATGAGTGGATGATGGTCAACACCCGTCAGACCCAATGATGAGCCGACTCATTCTCCTGCTGGACACAATGATCGAGATCCACAATAGTCATAGGCTATCTGCAAGTCCCTTGAAAGTTTTTGATGAACCTTGCCCTCAGCTCAACCCATGAATTGATGGTATTGGGTGGCAAACACTTTAACCATGTGCGAGCCGGTCCTTCAAGCATCATGATGAAGTACTTAGCACACACAGCCTCACTGACATCCAACATCTCCATAGCCAACTCATAACTTTCAATCCAGGCCTCCAGAAGTAAGTCAATAGTGTAATTCGGGACCTTGCGAGGTCCTTTGAAATCCTTCGGCAACCGCTCGCTCCGCAGAGCCGGTGCTAAGCATGGCACTCCCACGACCCTGGTGGTCACTCCCACTCCTATTGATGCGGAGGGTGCGGGCTCTTGGTGAGCCGCCGTGGCCAAAGCTGCCGCCTCTTGCTGGTTTCTCGCCCGATTTATGAGCACTTGTGCATCTAGAGCTGCCTCATCATCCCCTAGAGGCCCTCTGTGCCGATCGCTGCTAGAGACCGCCGACGATTCATAGCACCGGCTAAAGCTACGGCTGGGGAGGGGGGTTGAGTGAATGTGGCTCCGTCTGAAGGTACCCGATGGCATTCCGTACCTCTTCTGCAAAGGGTGCCTTATCTGGGTTGGGGATCGTTTCAAGTCGGGTGGCCACAGCCACCATGTTCTCTGCTGGGTTGGAATTTTGACCCGCCGGCGTTGGAAAGACCACTGGTGAGGCTTGGTTTCATTAGGGTGGGTTAAGCTACGGTCGAGCCATCAGCCGACTTCCAAGGTGCATCCGCTGCCCGTCATGTTCCTGGCGTATTGAAGAGATTCCTAGCCTCATAATGTTCTAGTAAGCGGGATTGATGCCTCATCTAATACACCGCAGCCGCTGATTGCTGTTCTAGCCCGAGGCGGAAGGCATCCGTCTTAATGCATTCTGCCTCTGCCTCCATCTGAACTTTTAGCTCAGCTATCCTCTGTTACTCCTTCGCCATCCGTGGAGTCTCACAATCTCTAAGTTCGGAGCTGCTTGATTATCTGGCGTGACTTCCATGGCCATCAGGGCCGCAAGATCATTCATCAGATCCAGAAGAACTTGAGCCGCCGGCGGTGGCTCAGCCCTCGAGGTTGCTGCTCCGACGGCTGTGCTGCTCGCACCCGAGGGCGATCCCGCAATGAACACGGCCGCATGAACCGGCAGCCTGAAATCGTCCGGCTCAAAATGCTCCGACTTAGGGTAAAGCTCGTCGTAGCCCCCGAGCCCATCGTTGTGAAGCTGGTAGATCGACTCTGCTTCCCGCTTGAAGATCCGTCCTCTGAACAGACTAGAGTCTCCTACGACGCAGAAGCTTCAAGATCCATACCTTGAGTGAAGCCCACGAAGACATGCTTCCGACCCGGGTTAACACGTGCGGGTCGCACATCACGGGCGGGTTGCACGCGCAGAGCCGGTTCGACAATGTTGATGCAGATGTCTGGCTTGAGTGTAGATCCGTCAATCCTACCGATGAAGACATGGATCCCACCGAAGGGAATCCGGAATCCATATTCGACAGAGCCGGCATCAAGACCCCAGCCGGCATCGTCGATGTAGAGCCAGCAGCGATGACTTTTTTTCATCCTTCCAACCACGTATCCCTCAAGCCCTAGGAGAGAGCCCTTTGAGAACTCAACACCACCGAGCGTGAGCCCCATGGTGGGCGCCAACTCTCGTGGTTTTATCATGGCAGATGTCCGGGTGAACGGACTTGGATTCGAGGCCATCGCTAAGGTGATGGACTCAAAGAGGTTGGTTGGGACGAAGGACACGAGTTTTACCCAGGTTCGGCTCCTCAAGTCGAGGTAACAGCCTATGTCCTGCTTGTGTTTATATTGCTCGGTGTATCGATTACAAGGGAGCTGTTGCTTGACCTAGTTCTCGATAGTGTGATCTCTAAGTCACCCCGGGTCTCGCCTTTATCTAGGAGGTCAAGACCACGGGTCATACAAGTTGTAACCGATTCTCACTACGTGTTTGAGCCTATCTCTACCTTATCTTGCCTTCCTAACCAAGTTGTCTCTGGGCGACTCACTCGCCCGGGTCTTCTCTGTCCGGGCCACGTTCCGACCCATCTTGTCAAGCCGCCAAACGTCTTGGGCTTAAGTCTTCACAGCCCACTCTTGGGCTGGTGTACAAGCTGCCTATTGTGACCCGGAGCCTCTAGGGCGGGTCTCACCATGGGGTTATATCCCCAATAGAAGCCATTCGCATTCATAAACTAGAACTTTGTCATGATCACCATCCTAACGAATCTCTTGTTCTTTATGACGAGGATTTTCGACTTGATGTTGACAATGTGGAACATGGCTACTATGATGAAGATGAGATGTTCGACATCGAATATGAGAATATCATGAAGAATCTAAGTTTCATGGCAAACTTCAAGGATTACATGTCCGGAGGAAAAGAGTGGATTCTCGATAGCGGATGTACCGATCATATGACCGGAGATAGAGAAATGTTTGAAGAGATTACACGAAACCATGGACCGCGAAGGTACGTAACGTTCGGAGACAACTCCAAGGGTAAGGTACTTGGTCTTGGTAAGGTGTCCATATCCCATGATAGTTCTATTCAAAATGTTATGCTTGTTGAATCTCTTGGCTATAATCTTCTTTCCGTGTCTAGACTTGCCGACTTCGGTTTCAATGTGTTATTCACGAAAATAGATTGCCAAATGTTTCGTCAAGATAATCATAAAATTGTCTTTACCGTCATCCGTAGAGGTGATCTATACATTGTCGATTTCACTAAAAGATCCAAACCTCGCACTTGTTTAATTGCTAAATCTTCTAAAGGCTGGCTTTGGCATAGAAGATTAGGACATGTTGGCATGCGTAATTTAGACAAACTTATCAAAGGTGATCATATACTTGGTGTTAAAGATGTTATCTTTGACAAAGATAGACTTTGTAGTGCTTGTCAAGCTGGAAAGCAAGTAGGTGGAAGTCATCCTGTTAAGAATATCATGACTACTAGGAGACCACTCAAGTTACTTCACATGGATTTTTTTGGTCCCAATGCTTACAAGATCTCGGTGGAAATTCCTATGGTCTAGTTATAGTTGATGATTTTTCTAGATTTACGTGGGTATTCTATCTTGATGATAAGTCACAGGTTCAAAAGATCTTCAAGAACTTCGCTCGCAAAGCGCAAAATCAGTTTGAAGTGAAGATCAAGAAGGTCCAGAGTGATAACGGATCGGAGTTCAAGAACACCCATGTGGATACCTTTCTTGACGAAGAAGGTGTTTCACATGAGTTCTCGGCTACGTACACACCTCAACAAAATGGAGTTGTTGAGAGGAAGAACCGGACACTCATTGAGATGGCAAGAACGATGCTTGACGAATACAAGACGCCAAAGCACTTTTGGGCAGAAGCCGTGGAAACAACATGTCATGCTACAAACTGACTTTACTTGCACAAGCTTCTCGGTAAAATGACATATGATCTACTCACCGGTAACAAACCCCAAGTTGGATACATTCGGGTATTCGGCTCCAAGTGCTACATTCTTGATAAGCATCGCCGTACTAAATTTGCTCCTAAATCTCATGAAGGATTCCTACTTGGTTATGGATCAAACTCTCATACTTACCGTGTCTAGAACAACTTCACTCGAAAAGTTGAAGGGACGGTAGATGTGAAGTTTGATGAATCTAATGGTTCGCAAGTCGAACAATTGTCAAATGATGTAGGTGATAAGAACCCTTGGGAAGCTATCCTAGATTTACCCATCGGCAAGATTCGTCCCATGGAGGTGAAGGAAAGCATGTCATCAACTCAAGTGGAAGCCCCTACATCACGACAAGGTGAACCAAAACATGACATGAAGGCATCCACAAGCGATACATGACAAGATGATGAAGAGGAGGAAGTGCATCATGAAGATCCACCACAACCTCCTTCACCACCACCTCAAGGGAACGCCACCTTCAACAACAACGAAGATCAAGAAGATGATGGTGAAGAAGAAGCTCCACCAACCAACAATCAGAAGCTGACCCGAGTTCGTGCACAAGTGACCAAGAACCATCCCCTAAACCAAATCTTTGGTGATATACAAACAGGGAGAATCACTCGCTCTAAAACTCGTCTAGCAAACTTCTGTGAGCATTATTCTTTCATCTCTAGCATTGAGCCCTTGAAGGTAGAATAAGCTCTTGAAGACGCTGATTGGGTGAACGCTATGCGTGAAGAGCTTCACAACTTTGAAAGGAACAAAGTGTGGACACTCGTGGAGAAGCCCGAGGATGAACACAACATCATCGGAACCAAATGGGAATTTCGGAACAAGCAAGACGAAGACGGTCAAGTCGTGTGCAACAAGGCTTGCCTCATAGCTCAAGCATATACGCAAGTTGAAGGTATGGACTACGATGAGACCTACGTCCCCATCGCTACACTTGAAGCTATTCACATTCTTCTTGCTTATGCCAATCACCATGATATCACGCTTTATCAAATGGATATTAAAAGTGCATTTTTAAATGGTCAAATTGAAGAAAAGGTTTATGTTAAAAAACCACCTGGCTTTGTTAATCCTAAGAAACCTAATCATGTTTACAAGCTTCGTAAAGCTCTTTATGGTCTTAAGCAAGCCCCTCGTGCTTGGTACAAATGTTTAACGAAGTTTCTTATCGAAAAGGTTTTGAAATTGGTAAAATTGATGCAACCTTATTCACTAAGAGAGTTAATGGTGAATTATTTGTGTGCCAAATTTATTTGGATGATATTATCTTTGGTTACACTAACCCTCAATTTAGTGAAAGATTTAGAAAGTTGATGTTCAAGAAGTATGAGATGTCTATGATGTGTGAGCTGAAATTCTTTCTTGGCTTGCAAATAAAGCAATCAAAAGAAGGAAATTTCATATCTCAATCTAAGTATACAAAGGACTTGATCAAAAAGTTCAACATGCATGAGTGCAAAGGTATGAAAACCCCTATGCCTACTAGCGGACATGTTGATCTCACCAGAGAGGATGAGCCGGTTGACCAGAAAGTTTATCGATCTATGATTGGTTCATTGTTATATCTATGTGCATCTCATACCGATATTATGCTTAGTGTTTGCATGTGTGCTAGATATCAAGCTGCACCGAAAGAATGTCATCTTTTAGCTGTAAAACGTATTGTGAGATACTTGATACAAACGTCAAATTTTGGCATTTGGTATCCCAAGGGATCTTCTTTTGACCTTGTTGGCTATTCTGATTCGGACTATGCCGGTGACAAGGTTGATAGAAAATCCACCTCGGGTACTTGTCAATTTTTGGGCAGATCTCTTGTATCTTGGCCCTCTAAGAAACAAAACTCGATATCTCTATCGACTGCCAAAGCTGAGTACATTGCTGCTGGATCTTGTTGTGTGCAACTTCTTTGGATGACACAAACACTTAAGGATTATGGAATTCATGTTAAAAATGTTCCATTACTTTGTGACAATGAAAGTGCTATTAAAATTGGTCATAATCCTGTGCAACATTCTCGAACTAAGCATATTCAAGTTCGACATCATTTCATTCATGATCATGTTGCCAAAGGAGATATTAATCTTAAGCATGTTCGCACTAACAAGCAATTGGCAGATATCTTTACTAAGCCACTTGATGAGAAGACATTTTGTCACTTGAGCAGTGAGTTGAACATCATCGATGCTTCAAACTTGAGCTAGACTCACTCAGTTGCATGCAAGGGCATGAGATTTCTTGATATTTCCATGTATCTTAATATTTCATCTTATGCCATGGAATTGTATGCTCCCTTTTATTGCATCTAATCTCTTGTAGGTACTTTAAAAACTTCATTCCACAAGATTGCCATCAACTCCAATCATAAGAAATCTTGTCATTACCAAGTATCCACAACCCCTCTTGATGATGGAAGGAAGAAGGCCACTCAACCATATCCTTGACATATAGTTGATCAAATTGAACACTCTCAATTGGTATCATGTCAACTAGATATATCTATTGTTCTTCCTTGCATGTCTAATGTTTGTAGGAAACTAGTGTACTAGAACAAGAAGGATTGCTCAAAACTCAAGATGATCTTCATCAACCTCGAGCATCCTCAACAAGTTCATCTACAAGATACGTCATCAACATCACTCAAAGGTATGTACTCATGTCCTTGAAAAGGCTTTACTCCAAGAAATGAGCTAAAGCAAATCAAGCGATATGAAGACATTAAAATACTTAATCGAAAAATGGTAACCCCATTTTGAGCTTAACGTAGAGTATGACCTATGATCAAGTATTCTTGCTTGGCTCCTAAGTCAATATACTCTAATATAGGTGACCTAGTCACCGCCCATCATCTAGTTAAGAATCTGGTGTGGTTTGCTCTCTATTGCATGATTTCTCATAACTACTCCAATCTTCTCTAGTTGATGTCCCTTGTAAAAAAACTTCATATTTCGTTAAAAATCTTTCTCTTGACTCTATGAAAACAGAAACTTAGTTTCTCTTTCGGAGCCTCCGACTCGGATATTTCGGTTCTACCGAAATTGCAGACAAGTTGCACTACAACATCTCGGTACCACCGATCTATTTATCTAGACGTCACCAATTTTCATTCTATTTCTTTTGAATTCATTTTTGCAATTCTATGTTTTCTTAGTGATATTTCTTGTAATAATTCTGTTACTTCGATGATCCCCTAATATTTAGAAAAAAACTTTGTATTACTTAGGGGGAGAAGACCTAAAGGTAATCTTGAGGAGAGAATTTTTGGCCCTCAAGGATCCCTATCTTCAATGAAGAAAGGAGGAGAAGAACGAATCAGTTTCTATGTCTCTCTCAATTTTCATTTCTATGAATCCTACATTTCGATGATCCTTCTACTCAAGGATCCATTCTCAGTCAATGATCCCTGTATCTATCCCTGTTTTTGACCTTTTTGGGAATTAATGCCAAAGGGGGAGAAGACCAAAGCTTCAAGCTAAAGGGGAGATATATGCTTATGCAAAGGGGGAGATATGATCAAGGGGGAGAGCCATGTTAATTCTCATACCTTTATAAACAAGGGGAGAATATCAAAATAAAGGGAGAAGAAAATTTTGACCTTTCTCACCTTATCCAATCCTAATATCTACATGCTAAGATTCAGGGGGAGAGGATAATCTATTTTCATATCTATGGTGAGAAAATTCTAAATGATCATGGAGACATATCAATTCTAAGGAATACTATCTTCTATATGTCCTCCATATCTTGGAAATTTTGAGTTCCATTGCCTTGCTATTTGGTAGAATACTCTTGTGTTTCCTAACATTGTTTTCTCAAGTGTGTTTCTATCACCAGGATATGCATCATACCCTTGGTCAAGATGATCTCTTGCTTCTTGCACATATTGTTTGCAAGAGTGATGTCTTGAACAAAGATACATCTCATTCATATATATTTGATGCATATAGCCAAGATACACATGACCTGTTATATCCCTTCTACCTTATGTGTGTTCATGCATTCAAAAGCAACTATCCTTTAAAGGACTGCACACATTTAGGGGGAGCAAGTCTAAGTCATGTGTCTCTCAAAGTATTCAGTATAACCATGCATATCTTTAATTGAAGCTTTTATTGTATGTTGTCATCAATTACCAAAAAGGGGGAGATTGAAAGCACAACATGCTCCCTTGGTGGTTTTGATAATTCATGACAACATACATTGTTTCTTGGACTGATATTTTTACCTAGTGTATTCTAGATACAGTCTATAGAGAGGTCTGGCAAAAAGAGATTGTGGAGAAACCCCAAGATGCAAGGAAATAGGTTGGCCAAGCTTCAAGCAAAAGGACTCTACATTTTATATTTGTGAGAAATCACTTTGAGTCTATAGGAAAGCCAATACAATTAAAAGGGGGTAAGGTTTTGTTGGTGAACAATATGCTCAAACGTGCACAAGTGATAGTCGCCAAAAACATCCACAAACTCTCCCACCAAAGTCTGTTCTATACCTAACACTCAAAATCGGTGCAACCAACTTCCCCACTTCGGTGCCACCGATTCCAGAACCTAGGCAGAATCAAGCCAAACCCTAGCCACTTCGGTGCAACCGATTCCATACCAGTGCCACCGAGTTTAGGTTGCCAACTTTCTGTTACGCAAATTCACATTTTCGGTCCCACCGAGAATGTTGGATCGGCGTCACCAAGATTGGAAATCTGACCGTTGGTCACCTTATCGGTGCAACCTAGTTTCCTATATCGGCTTTATCGAGATTCAAAAGTTGCCACCTTTTGGTCACTTCGGTACCACCGAGTTTAACACATCGGTGTCACCGAGTTGATCACTTTGTGTGTAATGGTTGGATTTTTGGGGATGCCTATATATACCCCTTCACCACCACTTACTCGAAAGAGAATCACTCAGAACTATTCCATACCTATCCTATCAGATTTTTTGAGAGAGAACCACCTACCCTTGTGTTGAGGTCAAGATCTTCCACTCCAATCATATGGATCTTGATTTCTAGCCTCCCCAAGTAGCTTTCCACCAATCCCATCTCTTCCACCATGCCAAATCTATGAGAGAGTGATTGGGTGCCGAGGAGTCTATCATCTTGAAGCACAAGAGCAAGGAGTTCATCGTCATTACCGAGCCTATTACCTTTTGGAGGGTGGTGCCTCCTAGATTGGTTAGGTGTCACTTGGGAGCCTCCTACTTCGTGTTGTGAAGTGAACCAATAAGTTTGTAAGGGCAAGGAGATCTCCTACTTTGTGAAGATCTACCCATAGTGAGGCTAGTCCTTCATGGACGGAAGCCGTATGGAATAGTCAAGGTTGCTACTTTGTGGACCCTTTTGGGTGGAGCCCTCCGTGGACTCTCGCGACCATTACCCTCCGTGGGTTGAAGACTCCATAAACGTGTATGTATGATAGCGCACCTATCAGAACCACGGGAAAAATCATCGTGTCTACAACTGTGTTTGATCTACCTATCTCAACACTTTACTTCATATGCAATGTCCTTACTTTCCGCTGCCATATTTGTTGACATGCATGTGTAGGGCTGTTAGACTTTCTAGCTTTGCTAAAAATGTTAAAATCTGCCAACCAATTAACTTGGGAAAATGTTAGGTTTTAAATTTCTGCTAGTAGTCTATTCACCCCCCTCTAGACACTCTTCTAGTGATCCCTCAGAGACCAACCACACTCGTACACGCCCGCGACGTTATTAAAATATTATTTAAAAAGTTCATATTAAATATTATCTAAATGGATTGAAAGTTGGCGTGCGCTCTTATTTTATTGTAGGTAGATCGCCTACCTAATTTCTTCGCATTCAGAGGTCGTTTGATACCCCAACGGACAACTGTAGTGGCGCCATCATCAGTCAAATTGCAGACGTTTCGGTATTTCTAAAACATGTCACAGGGCCGCAAATTTCCCTCTCACGTCAACCCAACCACTTCTCCATATCCCACCATAGCCACCTAGCCTCCCTCCGTGTCTGGAACCGTCCGATCGCTATCGTAGGGCCCGAAAAAGCTCAAAACCCTTAAACCCTAGTTCCCTTACTATATATAGACCCCTCTAATCCATTTTTGGACAACCCTAGACAAAGACATACCCTATCCAGCCAGCCACCACTCCCAACTCGCGGCCACAACCCCTTGCCTCATTCTCTATGCCGGCGGTTCACCCGCCGCCACTTGGCGTGCAACCATGGGCCAGTCGCAGCATGAGCTACCTCACAGCCAACTAGAGGCTGCCAAGTGGCGCCTAGTGCCACCAACCATCGCCTCCAGCTCTCACCATACGTGCCAGGCCCACGGGGCCCAGATCCGGCTAGTCCTCATGATCTAGCGCCTCAGCGACTCACTCCCCCCACTACCTTCTACGCCTCCATGCCCCGCTGTCGTAGTTTTTTCACGGAAGATGTCATCACTAGAGAACTTAAGTGTGAGACCATCGCCTCTTGGTGGTGACTCAAAGGGGTTGATTGGGAACGAGAGATGAGTTTACCCAGGTTCGGCCCCTCCGACGGAGGTAATAGCCTACGTCCTGCTTTGTGTGTATTGATGATGATCTCAATTACAAGGGTGCAGAATCGCTAACCCAGCTCTCAAGGGTTTATTTCTTTCTTACTTGACTTTCTAACTCAGGGGCTCCCCTTTATATATAGTTGGAGGCCCGGAGTTTACAACAGAGTATAGGTCGTAATAAAACATGTGATCTAGTCTAATTCCTACTAGTCCTTGGTCCTTAGGGAAAGGAGAAATCCTTACGTCCCCGCTTACCTAGCCTCGAGGTGGTCTGCCCCCTGGACCTTGCACTTCTTACGAGCATCCTCCTTATGGTCTGCCTTAGTAGAATCTGAGTTATAACTTGGGCGAGTCATACCCGTGGGGTATATCCCCAACATTAGCCCCCAGTTTAGTTTGGATTCATCCATGCTAAACTCCATCCTGAAAATGTTGGATATTCTGAGCTAGAAGCCTTTCGAAACCAAAACCCAATTTATGAGCCGACAATCTTTTCTCTTTTATCTGCTGAAAACTTCAACCAAGATAATATTATGCGAGCTCTTCCTTCCCCTTCTTAGGACTTAGTATTTCTTAACCAACGTCTTCATGAAGTCATCTTGCTGACCGTTGTCGCCCGAAGTCATCATAATGAATCTTTTTTGGAAACACCGCTAAATCCGGTCTGGCCTGAAAATCTAGGCACCATTTCGGCCACAAATGTTTTGCGCTCATTCTGTTTCTCATGGTGCTGTTTCAACTTTTGCCTTCTTATATGTAGGCCAACCGGACCGCTTCGTTCACTTTTTAGGCTTCTTCTTCCTCTCACCTCCACAACATAGCTGACGCTCATCGGAGTTCGATGTCGACGCCAAGACCTTCGAAGCGCGCTGCCTGCGTCATCAGATCTCACCTATGGTTGCCACAAAAGACACGGCCATCCTCATATCTCTCTACGCCAGGATCTGGTACCTACCTTCTCCTCATTAGGGTTTGGGTTCTTGCCGGTGTTCGTCGTTCATCCAATTCTTTGAATGATCATTGTAGATCTGAACATTCCATGTTCTTCTAGTGAATATTGTTCTAGTTTAATATCCGATTTTAATTTTCCACGAAGTAGATCTGGAATAGACCACCTACGAAGTCTTGCAAATGCTTCAGTTTTGGTCTCTCCACAGACTTGGGCGTATTTTTCTTCTATTTCGTGCATATATTAGATCTGGATGATCCTGCACCTGCTGTAGAAAGTTGTTTGTCCATAGGAAAATTTTGCCAAGTCCTTTCAAGCACTCTTAACATCATTTTTTCCGTTCACACAAATACCATCTTAACTTTCATCACTTGTTAATCCATTATTTCACCGGTTGACGTACAATGTTGGCTCATTAATTTAAGGCCCTAGTCCATATCATGTACATGAATACCAGCTAACGGTTAAGAAACCTGTTTAATCAACTATACCTTTAGATCCAGACGAGGTGATAATTTCCTCTAAATGCTGGCTTATTTTAGCCGTCTCTTCTTCTTTACTCTCGTGCAATGCCAGTTCATTATGTTGCAAGCCGGATTAAAATCTGTCTCATCACATTCTTCCCTTTCTGTATTGTAGTTTGGACTTCAAAAGTCATGATGCCTCCCAAGACTAGCAAAGCTTGCGGCTAGGTTAGGTCTCACGAGTCAGTGCTCACTCTAGAGAATCTCGTATCTTAGGGCCTCTTGGCGGGTCAATATGTAATAAGATGGCGGGCGCCTGAAGAAGAACCCTCCCCACAGCCTGACCTGGAGGAGGTAGTTTGTTTTACTAATCATGTGCAAAGGGGCTTCCGACCGCCCGATTCAAAATTCTATAGGGATCTCCTTCAATCCTTTTAGCTCCGACCACACATATCGGTCCCAACTCGATGACCAGCATTTGTCAATTCCAAGTACTTGGCCAAGTATACCTTTAGATCGAGCCATCTTTGACTCCTTTTAGAGAGTTCTTCGATCTTAATCTTCAAACTGACACAATGGATGGCCCAAGTGTGGAACTTGGTGGCATCTTTGTGCACAAGAGGAAAATAGTCCTTTTCCCGAGACCGAAAGGATGGAACAAGACTTGGTTTTATTGTAAGAATACTGCCCCGCTGGCCAGAACCCATTGCCAGGTTATAGACCAGACCGTCTTGGCGTCCCCGATTTTCTGGGTTGGCCAACCGAAAAAGAGAGGAACTTGCTAGTCCTCGTGATGGTGAAGTTAATGGGCCTCAATGCCAATGGACTTACCGGTATCAATCTGATCCGGTGTTGGATAACCTGGCGGATTCAACCCGTCATCGTAAGGGGTGACTTGATGTGCAACTACTCTAGCAAGTCAAAAGATGTGCAACATTTTTGTAAGAAAAACTTGAGCGAGTGTGCCATCAACAAACTGACCAAGAAATTCTTTTGCCACTCCAAGGACAAGTGTAACATAGCCGGACTGGCTCCATTCAACTTGAAGAATCCAGTTCCTCCAGTATGTATTGTGCAAACTTGATTTTCAATTTCTTCTTTACTTATATTTGGGACTCCATGCTTATCAACCGTCTTATTTCTCTGCAAGCTAACTCTGATTTCTGGAAAGTTTCTTCAAAAGTTGTTGGTCCTTCTTCAAACCGAAAGAAGGAAATGACTCAAGAAATGGCTCAAGAATCTAAGGTAGAACTTGACTCACTTTGTTGTTTGTTTAATGAACTTGCTGGCGCGCCTTCTTCTCATGATGACTTGGAATCGAGTCAAGACGACAATGTTGAGGTAATTCCAACTTCCTCCAGTTCCTCAGAAACATTTATCCTAAGAAAATCAAGGCAAGCCGTTTGGAAAGTTAAGTTTTCACATCCAAATGCTTACTTAGATCCAAATTTTATTTTAAAGAAATCTCAATTCGCTGGCCAGTCAAAACACAAGACCCGAAGTAATTTGGGCGACTTAGATCATGGCTTGTCGCATGCGCTGGTGGCTCAAGACAACGTTTCGAGGTGCCACATAGTATGACCACTTCTCGTCCTAGAGCGAGCCTTTTTAAGAAACCACTTAGCCCTTCAAACCCACTTTATCAGGAATCTCCTCCTTCTGGCGACTCAACGACAACACAACTTCCTGCCTTTACCATTAGTCGAGGGCAAGTCTTAAATTTGTACTGATTTTATGTACTTAGTCTTGGACTGTGTCATTTCCTTAGCCTAATGTTTCATTTCTTACAACTGTAGGGCTAAAGTTGTGATAGAGGCGAGGGTCCCAATCTTTCGATGAGATGATAACTATCGATTTTGTGGAGATGACTTTGATGATCTGACTACGAACGTGCACGATGTTGCGCCTTAGCAATCGCTAAACCAATCTCCAAGAGGTTATTGACCACGCCGGAGCACGATCAACTTGACCACGAAGGTCTATTCCCGCAAGCAATCTAAGAACAAGCAAGAATATGATAATGCAATCTGAATATTGCGAATATAGATGAAGTATTGATAATGGTGGGGTTCCTAAAGCGGTCTTAGTCTGGTCGTTGGACCCAAACGAAGTACACGAAGTTGCAATGGCTAACTTTTTACTAAACAAAACCTAAAGGAAAAGCTACTAGATTGATCTACTTATATAGGAGCAAGGGGTGGTGGCCAAGGAGGTGGAGGACGTCCCAAGACACCCTAAAACTAACCCTAGCTCGTACAAGGCCCATGGGCCCAAGTGGAGGTGATGCAACATGTTTGGACTTGTAGTTTGACTCGGATTCTGCTGCAATGTCAGATTGTTTCGTCGATATCTTCGCGATCCGGACGAATTTTAAGGTGATTCCAACTGGGATGGAACTCATATGAAATCTAGTTTCCAGAAAAAAGGAATCGCCCAATTCCGAGTCCGTATAAAAAAGTTGTTGGTGTTTTGGGACAGGTGTATCTGTGCAGTCCGAATCTGAGTCCAGAACATGAGAGATTTGGACTCTATCTTCTCTTGGGCAAAAAGTGACGTGATAGAACTTCTTGAACAACACCTAATTATTTCCTTTAACGTGAGAGGACCTCTTGCATAGCATCCAGCCATTTCCTCTCCCATTGTTATCACACGTGGTTCATACAAGTGTTCGGCCATTCTGCATTTAGGCATAAAATAAAAATAGGTGAAGTATTTTTGTTCCGGATAACATAAATAAATTATTGCATAATTATTATAAGAAATCACCTCACAAATATGCACATATGCAATATTTTTGGTCGTATCGAAGGTAGTCATGTCCTCATCATCCTCCCCTTTTTGAAAACAAAGCCGTCCTCGACGTTGCTTAATCTGAAATGTGGCTACCAAAAGAGAATTATCACCAAGATTGGAGGTCATATCAAAATGAATAAACACCGACAGAATTATTTGCAAACATATTTAACCCAAATTTGATTTATTTCCTGATTCACACGGTTCTTGCTCGTCAATAGTTAATTCAATGGGTGCACTCACACTTGTTGATATTGTAGTTATTTGATCACATGACAAAGTAAAATCATGAACATAGTCCTCTAAAATAGGTGGTGTGATCAAAGTAATGGGTAGCTCATCACAGGGTACATTGTAATTGACAAGGCATTTATCATACTCATGTGGAGGTGGAAGATCAATACGTTTGCCATTACCTCTTATGATCAACTCAGATGATGTAGGCACTCTCGATGGTGACGTGTTACATGGTTGAGGTGATGTAGCCCTCACAAGAATTGATGTGGTTGTCACAGTATGCCTAGAGTTGAAGGAACAACTGTATCCACTCTTGGAATGTGCACCTTGCGCTCTATCTTCTTTTGGGCAACACGTTGATTTATTTCCTGTTCAGCTTTGCAAGCAAGACGAAACAAACAATCCATAGAAGAACACTTTTCATGAATTAGTATCTCCTGAATATCATGGTTTAATCCTCCCCAAAATCTATCCATAAAATCTTCTTCACTTTCTTCTAATGAGGAATGCAACAAGGTCGTTTGTAAATCATCATAATATTTCATTACGGTGTCACTACCTTGTCTTAAATATTTTAACTTTTTAAGCTTGTCACGAGTATAATAAGCAGGAACGAATGTGTATCTCATGGCAAGTTTCAAATCATCCCATGTAGCAGGTATAATATCATGGTGTAACCAACAATATTCGCTCCACCAAACTGAAGCATAACCAATGAAAGAACCAACTGCGACCTTAACTTTCTTACATTCAGCAAAATGTTGGGAAGCAAATATATCATTTATTTCAAACTCCCATTCAATATATAAAGCAGGTCTAAAACGACCATTAAATGATGGTATAGAAACATTAACCTGATCATGTGCATTTGGATCTCTTCGCAGCTCTCGTAGAAGTTGTTGTGGTGGCACGTCTCCCATGATCGAAGAAACCCATGAACTGACAACTCTGGATCCTGTCATGACTAGTAGAAATAAGAAACAAAGATCCAAGTATATTGTTCCTATGAACTACTGGGATGGGGTGGTAAAACGCTCACAGTAAAGCAAATATCAATCTCTTACAAATTCTTACCATGCAGCAGGTGGCGACCGGCAACCGACGGTGTCAATATCTCCGAAGATTGGTAAAGCGATTACCAGGTGAACGTATGTATACACGATGTAGAAATATGTGGAGCTTGGAAGGCTTAATATATGGTAGCAAAAGATTAGGAATAATCAATTCAGAGATGCAATGTTGAATAAACACTCAACGATGGTACTGTGCTGGTCCTAGGTTAGACTGTACTAGAGACGCGAGCCTAGAACACTAATGAAGACACAACGTAGGACAAATAGCAGCAACGGATGATATGAATTAGCTATGGACAGCAGGATATAAGTGAAGATCACAATGACAGTAAAGGTAATGATGACAAATGATCGGCCAGCAGGATGTACCAAAACTCTCTCTACCACTTTCCTATGTAAGATAATATGTCAAAATTCTGATATTTTTTCTCAAGAATTCTACCGACTGAAGTGTTCGTATGCAAAAAGAATCACTCAATTCCAAGTTTGTATGAGGAAGATACACTTGGTTTACTGAACACTCCGCAAAGTAGATTTCACTCCGAATTCAGATACGAGATTTTAGTCAAATAGATTCAAATTTGTTTTTTACTCTCTATTTTTTTCACCATTTTTTCTCTCACTTTTTTTCTTTTTTCTCTCACTTTTTCTCTCTCAACCAAATAAGAAGCCGATTGGATCAAGCGTACATGTGAATGACCTCAAGTATGATAATGACAATGAACAATGGTAGCATGTGGTAAAAATTGATGGATGGTGGTGGATCAGCAAAAGGGATGACGGTGGCGTGGTGGTGGTATATGGCAGCAGCGATGAAGATGGTGTGACGCCGGCATGACAAGTTGTGAATAGAACTCGAAACTTTAAAAGACTAGACGCTAAGACCAGCAACTCGACACGACGATGCAACTGATAATTCAACTATGCAAGCACTAAGAAGAAAATTGCAAAGGCTCAGACTGGCTTGGAAAAAGGATGAATAGATCTAACTTCTTTTGTGGCTTTTTCTTGGGCAATAGGTAAGGAAAATAAATCTAATCTACGAATAACTGGAAATTCTCACGGAGCAACCTGAAAACTGATACCACTTGATAGAGGCGAGGGTCCCGATCTTTCGATGAGATGATAACTATCGATTTGGTGGAGATGACTTTGATGATCCGACTACGAACGTGCATGACGTTGCGCCTTAGCAATCGCTAAACCAATCTCCAAGAGGTTATTGACCACGCTGGAGCACGATCAACCTGACCACGAAGGTCTATTCCTGCAAGCAATCGAAGAACAAGCAAGAATATGATAATGCAATCTGAATATTGTGAATATAGATGAAGTATTGATAATGGTGGGGTTCCGAAAGCGGTCTTAGTCTGGTCGTTGGACACAAACGAAGTACACGAAGTTGCAATGGCTAATTTTTAACTAAACAAAACCCAAAGGAAAAGCTACTAGATCGATCTACTTATATAGGAGAAAGGGGTGGCGGCCAAGGAGGTGGGAGGACATCCCAATATACCCTAAAACCAACCCTAGGTCTGACAAGTCCCATGGGCCCAAGTGGAGGTGATGCAACACCTTTGGACTTGTAGTTTGACTCGGATTCTGCTACAACATCAGATTGTTTCGTCGATACCTTCGTGATCCAGACGAATTTTAAGGTGATTCCAACTGGGCTGGAATGCATATGAAATCTAGTTTCCAGCAAAAGAGGAATCAGCCAATTCCTAGTCCGTATAAAAAAGGTGTTAGCGTTTCGAGACATGTGTGTCTGTGCAGTCCGAATCTGAGTCCAGAACGTGAGATATTTGGACTCTATCTACTCTTGGGCAAAAAGTGACATGATAGAACTTCTTGAACAACACCTAATAATTTCCTTTAACATGAGAGGACCTCTTGAATAGCATCCAACCATTTCCTCTCCCTTTGTCATCACACGTGGTTCATACAAGTGTTCGGCCATTCTGCATTTAGGCATAAAATAAAAATAGGTGAAGTATTTTTGTTCCGGATAACATAAATAAATTATTACATAATTATTATAAAAAATCACCTCACAAATATGCAAATATGCAATATTTTTGGTCGTATCGAAGGTAGTCATGTCCTCATCAAGTTGTCTTGACAAAGTATGCTCCCAGGTCATGTTCTGGTGTTGGAGGCCAGAACATCCTGAATCCCCCACCAGAAGTGATGGCCACTAATGTTGATCCTTCTAGAGAAAATAACCCAGAGGATAGGGTTGGGACGGACACTGATGTACAAATGTACAATCCAGATGAGTCGATTTTCATTGACACACCGGTAGAAACCCATGGCGTGTCAATCGAGCTGTCTTCTCAAGCACCAAGCCTAGCTCATCCTTCTAGTCCTGCAACTCATGTGGATGACACAGTTCCATCGGCTGATTAGAATACCATGGAGGTTGTTATTGTGAAGAAAAAATTCAAAGCTCCTGGCATCTCCACCACCTTGGCAAAAATTATAGCCAAGGATGATCCAGTTAATTTTGAAAAAGGAAAGGCCAAGTTAGAACTTCAAGATCTATTTGCGCTTGATGCTAGAGTGTCACGCCCAAGATGCGGTCCTATCCTTATTTCGGCACAAGGGCCTCGACAGGGATAGAAGCGCATCTCGATGCGTTCACAAGAATGGATATCATTACAAGTACATGTACATAAGAGATGAGTATATTGAATTGGTGACACTCGCCACAAGCTACATCAGAGTCACATCAATACAATACATACTCAAACATCATACAGAAGAGCAGGGTCCGACTACGGATGAAATCAAACGATAAAATGACATCCACCCTTGCTATCCCAGGCTGCCGCCTAGAACCCATCCAAGATTGATGAAGAATAAGAAGAACTCCAAATCAAATCAAGCAATGCGCTCACGTCAAATCATCGCATTACCTGTACCTACAACTATTGTTGTAGTAATCTGTGAGCCACAGGGACTCAACAATCTCATTTCCAAGGGTATCAAGACTATTAAAGCTTAATAGGTGAGGTATGGTTAATTGGTGAGGCTGCAGCAAGCGACTAAGCATTTATTTGAGTGGCTAACTTACGAGTGCAGAAAGTAAAGTATGGTGGTCTACGCATAACAGACGTGAACTACTAATGATCGCTAGCTGATCCTGAACACCTACTTACGTCAAACATAACCCCACCGTGTTCTTTTTCGGATAAGGATTCACGAGAAGAGACAATCATGGTTACGCACACAGTTGGTGTATTTTAATTGAGTTTACTTCAAGTTTGCTATGACCGGGTGTTAAACAAAGTATCCAAGTTTGCCACATAACCGTAGGCACGGCTTCTCGAAAAGATTTAACCCTGCAGGGGTGCTCCAACTCATCCATGACAAATTAACCACACTCAGCGGGAATAACCTCAACCACGGATCTCGTGATCTTCCTAGGCAATTCCAAAGGAAATCCGACACCTCGAGATAGCCCGAAGAAAATCAGAGTTCCTCACTCAAGACGTTCGAGAAAGGTAAAACAAGTCCAGCAAGGCCTCCCGACGTGTCGACAATCCCGATAGGAGTCGCGTATCTCGTTCTCAGGACACAGCGGATAAGCGACGCGTACAATGGCCTGATAGAAATCTCCTGAGTTGCCCCGGGTTGGCCCCGCATACTGCTCTATTTTGGACCAGCACCAGCAGCACTGCCCCCCTGTATTATGTTAAATTAATCCACGAGGGGGCGAACATCTATGCTTTAATGAGTTGATCATTTTTATTATGTTGGGCAAATATAGTACCAATGTTGGTCCTTGCCAGAAAAGGTGATCAGTTTTATTATGATGGGCAAATGTAGTACCATAGTTGGGCCTTGCCAGACAAGTTTTATTCTAACCCGAAAATCAAGGGGGTCCCCATAACAACCCCGAGCATGTTAGGAGCGCTCATTTATGGAACATAACACCGGTTGACAAGTAACTAGGGGCGGCAAGAGTGGAACGAAACACCAAGCAAAAGGCCAAGCCTTCCACCTTTACCAAGTATATATGTGCATTAAATTAAATAGCAGCAATATTGTGATATAAGAAGGAAAGCCCATGTTGACACATGGAAGCAATTGCACCTGCAACTAGAAACACTATAAGAAGGGCTGAGCAAGCGGTAACATAGCCAAACAATGGTTTGCTGGGATATGGAAGGGTTAGAGGCTTTTCATGGCAATGTTGGGAGGCTTGTCAAACAAGTGGTAGGTAGCGAGACATAACGATAAAAGACGAGAAAACTAGCATGGCAATGATAGTAATGGTATCCAGGGAAATGTGTTATCTTGCTTGAGATCCCGCTCGGAAGAAGAACGAGTCCATGAAGAAGGCGAACCAACGTAGTCGACGAATCCTCACACTCCGAACGCTTTCGGAACTCTATCGAGAAGAAGCAATCCGAAACAAACAATCAATACAAGATACACCACAACATATGCAAGACACGATGCACAAATAATATGATGCATGTCCGGTTTAATATGCAATGCATGACAATTCACACCAAACAACTTCTACACATTAAAGTGAAGCTCAATATGCAACGAGTTGCATATTGACGAAACTCCACGTTCGAATTATTTAGTTCACTCTTGTTAGGTACACGACAATATTAAATGTTGGTAAACATGGAAAGAGGTGAAGCATAAGTAAGCTAGCTATCTAGGCATCTTAAATGAGGCCGGAAACAACTTATAGCATTTCCGAAATGACCTCATATGTTAATTTCGAAATTGTTCCAGATCTGAACTAATCATATTTTATATTTTTTAAACAACAAAACAAATATCACCATGTTATTCTACACATCATTCTAGTCGATTTACATATATAGAACGTCTCAAACGGAGCTACGGTCTAAAAGATATGAGCAATACAAGATGCACATGCCATGGATGCAAATGCATGGGAAAAACCACTACAAACATTTCAAATCATGAATGGAGCAAGTTATTATGAAACTACATGATATTCTAAGCAATTTTCATATGCAATATGTTCAAAACGGAGCTACGGTTCAACAAATACAACCAACACAAGTTTTAGTTGAAATCTGACCAAAACAGCAACTTAGCATATTGCACACATGAAATCAACAGATTACAATATTCCAAAATTCACAAACTAAGCATGGGGCAATATCATACAACATCCACTTCATTTCATCTTCACACATCATATTCAAAACATGCATGGATCACATGGTAGGAAGCTCACAAGAAGGCTACTTGATAACAGTTTGAGACTTAGTGAATAGCAGTTTTGACAGTGCAGTTTTTATCACGAAGGCATATTGACAGCAGTAAAACTATATTCTACAATGCATATTATGGCATGAAACTTAACAGCATGCTAGAGGACAATGTCAACTACAAATAACTCCATTACATGTACCACAAAAGAGTTCTAGATCACTAGCAAATCACATGGCAAGACAACAACAAATATAACAGATTCCAGACTTAGAAATATTTTGGACCCTTAAAATAGCAGAATTTTATAGCAAGTTGACAACAACAAAAGAACACCTAAACATGCATTTCTATGACAAACAAAATCTCCATGGGCTAGGACAATTATCAACGGGTATTTCTCATGTTCAAAGTTATTTCAAAACATGCATGGATTAAATCCCACAAAAATCACAAAAGGGCATCACGGAATAATGACATGCACACAAAATGCTCAAATGACAAAATTAAATGCATAGAATAATTCTATGGATTTTCTACCCCGAAAACATATATAACATGCTTGGGTTCATGTGGAAAATTAATCACAATTAAACATGCGAGTATTAGGCCTAATCACGTTATAGCAATTCATTAATGCAAATAATATGCAAACATCATGCCAACAATTATCTCATGCATGAAAATGCGATGCCGATGAGATGAACATTTTTAATATATAGTTGAATTAATTCCGGTGCACGTTAATTAAATATGACAATGCAATATTATGACAAATGTGTAAAATGACAGAAAATAACATGTTAATTATTTTATACATGGATGCAAATGGCATATTATTACTCTACACATTATTCTAAGCATTTTACATCTATAAAACATTTTAACATGATTAACGGTTGAATTGTTATGGACGTTTAAATCTGCAAAAGCCTACACAAAAAACGCAAAAAAGGGGTGGGGGGCTGCTCACCTATGGGCCTTGGACCATTCATGGCAGGGGAGGAACTGGGCCGCGGGAGAGGAGGCAGCTGGGCCGGGACACGCCCATGCGGGGGCTGGAGCGCGAGCGGTCAACGGCTCGGGCGAGGAGCTCGCTCGTCTCCTCCCGACCCGACCGGGATCGAGGAGGACGGCGGCGGCGGGGTTGGGCCATGGCGAGGGAGGCTGGAGGCCGGTTCCGGGAGGTCGTAGAAGGGGCGGATCCGGTGAGGTAGCTCTGGTTCCCAGCCGGAGGGGAGGCCGGCGGTGGCGAGCAGCGAGCAATGGCCGGCTGTGGGGACCTGCACGGGAAGAGGAGGAGCAGGGGGCTTAGAGGAGGGAGAGGAGAAAGGAAAGGAGGAGGAGAAGAGAGGTCCGGCGAGGAGAGGGGCGGCTCTGGCGAGCTCCGGGAGGGCGGCTGCTCTCCGGCGAGGCCGACTAGCCATGGGCTGCGGGAGGAGCTTGGGAAGGAGCTCGGGCACCATGGGAGCACGGGAGGAGCTCGGGGACGGGCCCAGATGGGCTTCCCCGGGCTCAGATGGGCTCAGGCGGGCCTAACGGCTGGAGGAGGGAGAAGGAGAGGGTTTGGCACGGGATTCTAGGGGGATTAGGGTTGGCTGCCCAATTAGGAAGGGGAGGGGGTCTATATATAGTTTCGGGGCTAGGGTCGACGTCGCTGTCCGTTTTCGGACTGCCGGATGACGATTCGACGTCCGGAAGCGGAGTGGGGGCTACGGTGGCTGTGCAGAGGGGCTAAGTGGGGAAGAGAGAGAGAAGTGTGGCCCATGACACGAAGTTTAAAATATCGAAAACGTCCGACGAATAATCAATGACCGCACTGCTACGGGTGACCGACGGGGTATCAAACGAACTCAGAACGCGACGAAATTCGACGGGCGGTCTACCTAGACTATAACAAGACCGCACACCAAGTTTCGACCCAATCCAAGAATAGTTTTGCGCGCACTTAAAAACGGTTTTATTTAAAATGATGCCGCGGGCACGTGCGTGTGTGGTTGATCTCAACGGGTAACGGCAAGAACGAAGAGAACCGGCGACTACGAACGGATGCAAGTTTCAAAAACGGGTGACGATGCAATGCATATGATGCGAATGATGCAATGATGAATGCAACAACCAAAACTAAACACACACGAGAACGGAAATAAAAGGGGAATCTTCTGGAATCTTCTGGAACGTCAGTCCCGGGCTGTCACATAGACATGTTTATCAACAGTACTTGGCTCGTCCGAGTGAGAGCCGGGAAATTGAGATGAACTTGGTTAATGCCCCCAAGGAAAAGTATGAGGTAAAATTCCTTCCTTTACTATCTTGTCTTATATACTATCTTTAGTCCCCAAGGGCCAACTTAGTATGAAAATGCTGAGCTGGTTCTTCAAAAATATTTATACTAGAAGTATCCGTAGCCCCCAAGGAACGAGTCATTATGATGATAATGAGTTAGTACTTATGTTGAGTAGAAAATAGAATATTGATCTAGCCCCCAAGGGCCGGCTTATCTTGTTGAGATAGCCAGGTCTTCATTCATATGAAGTATATATTTGTCTTGTAAGCTCAAAATCCTGTAGCCTCCAAGGGTCGTCTCATTTATGTGAAATAGACGGGTCTTGTTGTTGTGTGAATAAGAAATTGGCACATTATCCCCCAAGTGCCGTGTGGATTGTTTACAACTTCACGGGACTTTTTTGTAGGATGAAAACTATTTTGAAGTGTCGTAGCCCCCAAGGGTCGAGTCACCTATTGTAGGGAGGCTTGAGACTTTGTAGAAATAGCTGATAATTTTTGCATGTTTGGCAGGGATTTTTAGAAGATGCTGAATCTGTTGCTGTAAAACTGCAAAACATATCAAAGAGAAGAGGACGCTAAAAAATGAGGTTGGAATCATGGCGTATCGTCTTGAAAGCTCTGCTTGTCACGGGAATGTTCTTCCTGATCAAGCCAAGAAGTCATTTCAAGAAGAAAAAGGCACCCTTATAAAGCTTGTTGAAAAGGCTGAGGAGTGGCTTTGGACTGTGAAGGAAGAGCATCTTACTCTCGTGAAGCAAATAAATGAGATGTTGATTGTCGTCTTTTGTATGTACTCGTAACTCAGTCGTTTGCATTTCCGGGTTATGATGATATGGCGGCTCATTGTCTCACTTGTTTTGTATGTAGGACGAAAAGAACAGATCTTGGTGATGCTGCCCATTGTGAAGTTGAAGGAAATATTCACCTATGTGGAGCAACTATTCACATGATCCATTTTTGCTATTATGCCAGTGAAAAACTTGAAATACCCGCCAAGTAACATCAAAGATATGCAAAAGGAATTGTCTACCATGCCCCAATGGGTCACCGAATTCTGGAAGTCAGTGGCTCGGGCTGGAGCTAATATGGCTCTTGCTCGTGCGAAATCGTACTTGCCTGAGCTAGATCTGGAAGCCTTAGAAGATGGATTCCCTGAGTTCAAACTAGACGGCTCAGAGTTCTCCCATGAGGATTTCGCCATGTGTATGAGGGAGACTCGGCCATTGGCTACTCTTCTAGGTGAGGAGATTGACATGTATCACTATCATGCTGCATATTCCAATGACAATGAAGGCATCAACGAGCCAAAAGATGAGCCTTTTGAGCTGGTGCTGCTCTGAAGTATGAACACCTTTTCTCCATATTTTGATGCATCGACTAATGTTCCGAGGCCTACAAATTTTCAATATCTAAGATCAATCTGGTGGCTACAGAAAGACCACCAGGTTGACGATGAAGATGAGCCGACAGAGTCAGAACTTGAGGAGGCTGTCGCTAAAAAGCATTGAGTGCAGGTTGCAACTGAAGATGCACAAGCCATCAGGCAATACGAGCCCCCAAGTGTTGGGCCAAAAAACTCAAATATTTTTGTGGCTCCTGATGTGAGCCTATAATAGGGGTAGCAAAATTTTGAACTGTTATGTCGTGCCATCGTGCATGTTCTTACTCGTTTTGTTGCGGCTAAGTTGGCAGATGACTTTCAACTTTCCACCAGTTGCCAAATTACGAGTGTGATTCTCTTTTTGTCCTTGAAGATTTCTGCTATTTTTGTTCAATAAGCCATTGTTTGAATTAGTATCATCTCTAAGCAATTGTTGTCTCTAGAAGATGTATATAATCAAACTGGTCATGATATGACTGCAGTTCATAACCTGGACATCTACTTATGAGCCGGTAATAAGAATAGTATTACACCTGAAAAGATATAAAGTAATAGAACATTCTAATAATATAATAAAAAAATCTATTAATAAGTCGGCTTAGTAAGACTCGGCAAGTAGACTGGCTTTCGAGGCTCAAGTCTTGCTTCAATGAAGCAGGTGTGATAACCCATGGTTTATCCTAGCTCTCTGTAAGCCCTCTCTCACGTGACTCAAGCTTGTGTTTTAACCTTGATAAATTCAGGGTCCAGATGGATTGACTTGTCAAGAGTACGCAGGGTCACTTGTTCAGAGTAGCATCTTGCAAACATGCAGGTTGATCCATATTTGATTGGCTTATAGCATAGTTAAGAGGGGTATTAAAGGCTGACTCGTTGCGTTGGAAGTTCCCAAGTGACTTATGTTCAGAGAATAAAGACTCATGCTCAATTAGCTAAGCTAAAACGACATAGACCCCAAGTTTTTGGGGTGTCGGCTTTATTATATTTGAACATAAAGGACTTTTTTATGGAAAGAGGGTACAAAGGGGAAGGATATGGTGGCTCTAAGTATAATAAGGCCGAAGGTGAGCAATGTTCCAAGGTAGGGTCGTTTCCTGTTCAGAGGTGTATGATGCTTCTTGTAAATCTATCAGGTAATATGACCCATTATTGAGGTTCTTGCTCATGATGAAAGGACCTTCCCAATGTGGTGAAAGTTTATCCATCCTGTTTGATCTTGAATCAGATCGAGCACTAAGTCACCTTCTTGGAAAGTACGACATTGGACTCTATGGCTATGATAACAACGTTTGTCTTGCTGATATATAGCAGATCTGGCTGCTGCCAAGTGATACGTCTCCATTGTATCCACTTTTCCAAACTCTTTTGCCCTTGTTTTGGACTCTAATTTGCATGATTTGAATGGAACTAACCTGGACTGACGTTGTTTTCAGCAGAATGGCCTTGGTGTTATTTTTGTGCAGAAATAAAAGTTCACAGATTGACCTAAAAATTTATGGAGGATATTTTTGGAAATAAAAAATACTGGCGAAGGAATCAACCGAGGGGGCCACCCATAGGTGACAAGCCTGCTAGGCGCGGCCACCCCCTGGCCACGCCTAGCAAGCTTGTGGGGCCCCTGCTGCTCCACCGACCTCAATTCCACTCCTATTTATTCCTATTCGCGGAGGAAAAAAAATCAAGGAGAAGAGTTCATCGTGTTTCACGATACGGGGCCGCCACCACCTCTTGTTCTTCCTCGGGAGACCAGATCTGAAGTCCGTTTTGGGCTCTAGAGAGGGGAAATCGACGCCATCGTCATCACCAACCATCCTTCATCATCACTTCCATGATGTTCTCCGCCGTTCATGAGTAATTCCATTGTAGCCTTGCTATACGGTGATGGGTTGGATGAGGTTTATCATGTAATCGAGATAGTTTTGTTAGGGTTTGATCCCCAGTATCTACTATGTTTTGAGATTGATGTTGCTATGACTTTGTCATGCTTAATGCATGTCACTAGGGACCGAGTGCCATGATTTCAGATCTGAACCTATTATGTTTTCATGAATATATATGTGTTCTTGATCCTATCTTGCAAGTTGTAGACAACTATTACGAGTTATGATCCGCATCCCCCAGGGTGACAATTACTGGGATTCTTTCCGGTGATTACCATAGTTTGAGGAGTTCATGTATTCACTAAGTGCTAATGCTTTGGTCCGGTTCTCTATTAAAAGGAGGCCTTAATATCTCTTAGTTTCCATTAGGACCCCGCTGCCACGGGAGGGTAGGACAAAATATGTCATGCAAGTTCTTTTTCATAAGCATGTAATACATGCCTACATTACATTGATGAATTGGAGCTAGTTCTGTGTCACCCTATGTTATAACTGTTGCATGATGAATGCCATCCGACATAATTATCCATCACCGATCCATTGCCTATGAGCTTTCCACATATGGATCCTTGCTAAGTTACTTTTCCGTTGCTACTCTTACACTCACTACAAAACTTCTAATGTCACTTTTGCCATCGTTACCGTTACTTCCATACTACTTTGCTACTGAATACTATGCTGCAGATATTGAGTCTTTCAGGTGTGGTTGATTTTGACAACTCAGCTGTTAATACTCGAGAATATTCTTTGGCTCCCCTTGTGTCGAATCAATAAATTTCGGTTGAATACTCTACCCTTGAAAACTGTTGCGATCCCCTATGCTTGTGGGTTATCACCAAGTCGCACTATTCTTCTGAGGCATCCAAAGAATCTTGACGTGCCTGTTCATTGTCTGCTTCAACATAGGAAGTAACTTAGGAGAATCATTGCGAATATCGCTTGGTAATACCGCCTTGGCTCTGTAAACCAAAAAGAATGGTGTTCTAGTGGTTCTATTTGGGGTTCTTCTAATGCTCCAAAGTACTGCAGGGAGTTCTTCAACCCAACAACTTGGAGTGTGCTGGAGTGGAACCATAAGCCGGGGTTTGATCCCTTTTTGAATCTCTTGATTAGCTCGTTCAGCCTGTCCATTGGACTATGGTTGTGCAACTGCCCCCAGATCAAGTCACATATGCTCATGCTAACAAAACTGCTCCATAGCTCATTTGGATAAATTAGTACCATTGTCAGTAATGATGCTAGGTGGATAGCCAAAACGGAAGATCAACTTTGTCAAACATTTGGCTGTTGTCTCCGTGTCACAATTGCTGAGAGGTTCCGCCTCAACCCACTTGGTGAATTTATCAACCACTACCAGTAGGTGAGTTTCCTTGTCAGAAGACGACATGAATGGGCCAACCATGTCGAGCCCCCAGACCACAAATGGCCAAGTAATTGGGATCATGTGTAATACTTGAGCCGACACGTGAGCTTCTCGAGTGAACTTTTGACATCCATCGCACTTGCGCACAATGTCCTCTGCGTGTCCATGAGATATTAAGCAATAAAACCCATGCGGAAAAGCCTTTGCCACCAGTGACCGCGAGCCGACGTGATTTACACAATCGCCAACATGAATTTCATCGAGAATCTCCTAGCCTTCCACAAGGGAAACACAACGGTGGAAAACACCGGTACTACTCCGATAGTGTAGCTCGCCGTTAACAATAGTCATGGAATTAGTTCACCGAATTATCTCGTGACCGATGATTTCCTGACCCGGGAGATCGCCTCAAGTCAGAAAGCCAGGTATGGCACTGTCTAGTCTGGAATAGCATGAAGAGCCGCCACCAAGTGCGCCTCTGGATCAGGAATAGCTATGTGCTCCTCAGATGGCAACTTAATCGAAGGTTTGTGAAGTACATCGAGAAACACGTTAGGAGGAACTGGCTTGCGCTGAGAGCCGAGTCGCGATAGAGCATCTGCCGCCTTGTTGACCCGACATTTAATGTGCTCAACCTGTTAGCCTTGAAAGTGTCCTTCCACATCAGTAACTTCTTGTCGATAGGCTACTATCAGGGGTCTTTTGAATCCCAAGTTCCCAAGACTTGTTGAGGCACGAAATCTAAATCACCCAAACACCTGACTCTGCTAAGATTAATTTCCTTAGCCATCCTGAGCCCGTGCAGGAGGGCCTCATATTTAGTCACATTGTTAATACAAGGGAAAATGAGCCGTAAAACATAACAAAACTTGTCACATCATGGAGAAGACAAAGTAACTCTAGCCCCCGAGCCTTCCAACTATCTGGGATCCCATCAAAGTGTATAGTCTAGTACGCGTTATTCGTCCTATCCTTCGGAATTTGTAATTATGTCCAGTCATTGATGAAATCCACCAGTGCTGGGATTTAATGGATGTACGGGACATATATTTCACCTGGTGAGGACCAAGCTCAATTGCCCACTTAGCGATTCGACTAGTGGCTTCCCAGTTTTGTATGATATCTCCAAGGGGTGCTGAGCTGACCATAGTGATTGGATGCCCCTGAAAATAATGCTTTAACTTTGGTCTTGCCATAAAAACACCGAAGGCTAACTTTTGCCAATGCAGATATCGTTGTTTGGACAAAGTCAAGACTTCATTGACAGAATAGACCGTCCGCTGCACTTGTTACTCCTTTCCCGCCTCCTTTTGCTCGACGGCAACTGGAATTCTTGCCGCCTTAATTGGCCATAATGTAGAAGAGCATGTGCTCTTTGTTAATCGGGGCGGCTAGGACGGGCGTCTTAGCTAGCTGCCTCTTAAGTGCTTCAAAGGCTTCGCTAGCTGCGTGAGTCCAAACAAAATTGTCTGTTTTCCTCAACAATTGATAAAGAGGAAGTGCTTTTTCTCAAAGACGGCTTATGAAATGGCTCAACGCCGTGATGTGACCAACCATGCGATGAACTTGATTTATATTGGCTGGCTTAGCAAGTGAAGCCACTGCCTTGATTTTGTCTAGGTTAGCTTCGATGCCTCTCCTGGAAACCAGAAATCTTAGTAGCTTGCCTGCAGGAATACCGAAAACACATTTGGATGGGTTGAGCTTCATCTGGTATACCCGATGATTATCAAACGTCTCCTTGAGGTCATCCAAGAGCATCTTTTTTTGAGATTTTACCATGATATCGTCAACATGGGCATGAATGTTGCATCCCATCTGTGGGTGAAGGCAGTTCTGGATGCACATTGATAAGTAGCCCCCACACTCTTAAGCCCAAAAGGCGAAGAGACATAGCAGAAAGAACCAAAGGGAGTTATGAAAGCTGTCTTCTCTTGATCCTCGATGACCATCTTAATCTGCTGATAACCGGAGTATGCATCCAAGAAGCATAAATGCTCGAAGCCAGCCGTAGAATCAATGAACTAATCAATGCATGGGAGAGAAAAATGATCCTTGGGACAAGCTTTGTTGAGATCTGTGTAATCAACACACATATGCCAAGTGCCATTGTTTTTCAGAATGAGCACTGGGTTAGGCAACCACTCAGGGTGAAAAACTTCAACGATAAACCTGACAGCTAGGAGCTGGGCTACCTCTCCTCCAATGGATTTGCGTCTCTCATTGTTAAAATGAAGGAGGTATTGCTGTACTGGTTTCATATTTGGATCCGCATTAAGGTGGAGCTCAGCGAGTTCTCTCGGTACTCTAGACATGTCAGAAGGTTTCCACACAAAGATGTCTCAATTCTCATGGATGAACTCGATGGGCGCGCTCTCCTATTTGGGGTCCAGGCCGGTCTCGATAGTGAACTACTGAGATGAGTCGCCTAGCGTGAAGTCAATATGCTTTGTATCTTCAGCTGACTTGAACTTGAGCAAAGATTCAGACTCAGTAGTGGGCTTCTTGAGGGGGCTCATATCAGCCGACCGACTCAGCTGTGCAGGCCAACACAACATAGGCCAACTCAAACATTGGCTCTATATAATTTTAACTCTTCAGCTGTGCAGGTCGACTCAGCATAGGCTACATACCCTTCCTCACACTCCTAAGCTATCTTTCTGCTGCTGCTCATAGTTATAGTACCCTTTGGACCGAGCGTCTTAAGTTTGAGGTAGAGATAGCAGGACTAAGCCATGAAACGAACATAAGCCGGCCGACCAAAGAGGGCATGGTAAGGGCTCTTGATCTTGATCACATTAAAAGTTAAAGGCTCGCATGTGAAGTTAATTTCGTCTCCAAACGCAACATCAAGCTTAATCCGCCCAATTGGATATGCTGACTTCTCAGGAACGATACCATGAAAGACCGTGGTCGAAGTTTGTAATCTGCTTTCACGGAGGTTCATCTATCGAAAGGTGTCATAATATAAAATATTGATGCTGCTACCCCCATCCATGAGGACCTTTGTGTGGGTATAACTGCCAACCTGAGGCGCCACTACCAAAGCCAGACCTCCTGGGTTGTTAACCCGGGGGGTGGGTGATCATCCGTGATCCAAGTGATTGGTTAGTCAGACCAATTGAGATACTTCGGAACTGCCGGCTCGACCATATTTATGGTTCTTTGTTTAAGTTTGTTATGTCGCCTATAGGTACTGTTGGTGAAAGCATGATATTGACCACTATTCAACTCCTTAGGGTTACTCTGACATCCACTTTGACTACTATGTTGTCGAGTGCCATGGCCAGAACGCTATCCATTGCTGCTATTTCCTTGATGCTAAAAACCAGCTCCTCAGCCCCCCTGACCATGAAAACCCGCTCCTCAAAATCCACTAGACAAGCTTCCATGCGATCCGCCCGGGCCAAGCTGACTCAGATGTTCACCACCATACCACCTTGGTGATTCTAGAAAGCTTGATTACGGAATTCCTGCATGATGTAACAGTTTTCCCATGAGTGAGTAGCCGACTTGTCCCGAGTGCTATATTTGGGGCAAGGCGCCTTGAGCGCCTCCTCATAGTTGCGCGACTTATTCCCATTGTAAGCCCCGCCATGACGATGGAACAGCCTGGGACCGACGCTCCAGAAGAAACCCCTTTTATTGCATTGTTGTCGTGTGATTTTTTTTGTTTGTTGTATTCATCATTGCATCATTCGCATCATTGGCATTGTATCGACACTCTATTGCCATCAGTTTTCGACACTTGCATACGTTCGTAGTTACCAGTTCTTCCCATTATCGTCATTAACCATTTTGACACCAAGACCACCATTTATTTGTTATGTATTATTTGCTTGCATGATTGCGAGGTTTGTTTTATGTTGCATCATGCATCATCTCCATAATATTGTGGTGATTGTTTTGATCTTGTGTTGGCACTTCCTCTTCTTCTTTGACCATCCATTTAATCTCTTGAACTTCCATAAGCCATGCACCATTTTCTTTTGCTCCATGTTCAACTTCTCCTTGACGTCATCCAAATCTTCAAATCCCTATAGAGCAACTTCTATTAGTTTCCCTATTCATTTTTTATTTTGATTGACTTATATTTTAGTTGCTCAATTAAATGTTCCAAATCTTCCCATAAATCACATCTAATGTGTAGGGCCATCCATTAGAAATTTCATCCACAACCGAGTCCATTTGAATGGTTTTCAAAATTGAAAACTATTGTGTTCTATTCAAACTTGTCCAAATTTTGTCTTCAAAAATCCCCAAGCCATTTTTATCAATCCAATGTATTTTTCTGATGTTGAGGAAATATCTAGTGAGGTCTAATTCGACTCCTACTCCTCTGAGCGTTTTTTTCTTTCCCAAGATTTCTGTTTATTCACAAAAGAGAGAAATCAGAGGGAGAGGAGAGGCCCATCCCACCGGAAGCCCATAAAAACCTACCCCTTCAATCATCCCAACCCCACCAATCACTCCTGTTATTCTTCTACCTTCTATATGATAGCTCATCCAGAGCTCCACGTTGGCCAACCCATTGATTTGACGGCCGGGAGCGACCCCTGGCCCCTATAAACCTGCCCTAGCCCTAGGTTTCCTCCTCACTCCGTTTTCCCTCTCCTCCATGCCGCCGATGCTCCATCCCTTCTCCCCCAAGATCTACCTTGCTTGCGCCCGTAGTCATGACCGGCTCGGCTAAGGCCTCCCTATCGGCCGAGCTAGGCACCATGGCCTCCCCTGCTCCGTCGGATCGAACTGCGATGCCGCCCCGGTTCCATTCCTGCCATGAGCTTAGCCCAAGGATGCTAGGCCCCGACGACCACTTCTTCCCCTGCTTCCTCTGCTTCACGGATCCGAGGACCTCGCCTCGATCAATGCCTTGCCTCGTCGCCTCAGTTCTTCCCCGAGCCCGATCGATGACTCCAGTCGCACCCTCTATGAGAAGCCGCGCCTCCCCATCTTCTTTCCCATCGTAAACTTTGTTGTAGCTCTCGATCCACGCTGCTCGGGTTCATCTGCCATGGACAGTCGCGAGTTCGAGTCCTAGTTTCTAGATGCCGGTTTGCTCTACTATTTGACCCATGCTTACCCATCGCACACGTTCAGGCCACACCCACTCAACACCCGCACATCTACATGCATGAGCGCACGCACAAGGACCTCGCATCACCCCTGCTGCCATTGTGCCCGCGACAAGCTCGCCATGAGCTCCATCTCCCGCTTCCGCATCCTTGCACGCGAAGGATGCTAGCAGCAGCCGTTTGGTTCAGTTGCACGCACACATTTTCCCACGCCCCCGCCGGCACACATCCAGCCACACCCACAAGTCCGCGCGGCACCTAGGCGACCACCTGCCACTTGTTATTGAGCTCTTCATCGCGAGCACTGTCAAAGTAGAGACCACTTTGTTTTTGTTGTTTTGTTTAGGTTCATTCGATCTATTGGGTTCATTTAGAGCTATTCTGTCAGTTGGGCAAGAGATCATTTCATAACCTAGTGGTTAGCCCAGCTCGGTTGCACCTGGGAGACCAGAGTTCAAATCCCACAGCCGCATTCTGACCACCAACATGCACTAATCTCTCTGGTTAGACTGCCAAGCCACACCCATGAGGTCTTGGGTTCAAACCAAGTGTCGTCCTTTATTTCCACATTTGTTTGTTTTCTTTTATTCCACACGCACACACCCTTCGCACTTGGGCCAAATGCTCCCGGGCCACTGCATTATGCTGCAATTCGGCCCATGCACATTGTTTTTTTCCTGTTGCTATTTTAACAATAATCAAGACATGCATCAATTATAGATTTGGCCACCGTTTTAAAATGTCTATAATTAGATATTCATGCACCCAAATAAAACATGGCATGTACGTAATATGTTCAGAATTTGTGTAGTTTAACAATATTCAACTTTCAACCATGATAAAATATTTAAACTTGTTGTTTGCAATGATTTGCCAAATGACATGCTAAAACGGTTTATATCATAACTATTTAACCATAGCTCCGATTTTAATGTTTCACATATGCAACTTGATTATAAAAATGTGTAGAATAACATGGTATACTTAATTTTGCTGTTTAACAAATATAAAATATGGTTAGTTCATATCTGAAACTAATTCATAATTTGCATATGGGGTCGTGTCGGAAATACTATATGTTGTTTCTGTCCTCATTAAAATGCCTAGGTGATATAGTTTGTTCATGCTTCACCTCGTGCCATGTTTAACAACATTTAATATTGTTGAGTAAATCAACGAGAGTGAACTAAATGATTCGAATGTGGAGTTTCATCAATATGGAACCATTGCATATTGAGCTTCACTTAATGTGTAGTAATTGATTGTTCTCCTTTGTCATGCCTTGCATAATCGAATGGACATGCATCATATTTGATTGAGCATCATATCATGCATATGTTATGGTGTATCGTGTGTTGATTGCTATTTTCGGATTGCTTCTTCTCGATAGTGTTCTCAAAGCATTCGGAGTGTGAGGATTCGTTCAACTCCGTCCCATTCGTCTACTTCACGGATCGTCTTGTTCATGGATTTGTTCTTCTTCCAAGCAGGATCTCAGGCAAGATGACACATTTCCCTGGATACCACTACTATCATTGCCATGCTAGTTGTCTCGTTTTCTATCGCTATGTCATGCTACCTACCACTTGTTTGACAAGACTCCCAAATATTCCATGATAAGCCTCTAACCCCTCTACATCCCCGCAAACCTTGTTTGGCTATGTTACCGCTTGCTCATCCCTTCTTATAGTGTTTCTAGATGCAGGTGCAATTGCTTCCGTGTGATAACATGGATATTTTGTTATATCACAATATTATTGATATTTAATTTAATGCACTTATATACTTGGTAAAAGGTGGAAGTCTTGGCCTTTTGCTTGGTGTTTTGTTCCATCTTTGTTGCCCTAGTTACTTGTGTATCAGTGCTATGTTCCATAATTGAGCGCTCCTAATACGCTCAGGTTTGTTATGGGGACAACCTTGATAATTCGTTTTGGGATAAGACTTTTCTTGCAAGGACCAATATTGGTACTATATTTGCCCAACATAATAACAATGATCAACTAATTAAAGCATACAGGGTCGCCCCCTTGTGGATTAATTCAACATAATACAGGGAGGGCCAGTGCTGATGGTCCTTGTCCTAAATAGAATCTTGTGCGAGGCCAACTCGGGGCAACTCGGGTGATTTCTATCAGGCCACTGTATGTTGTGCTCATCCGGTTGTGCCCTGAGAACGAGATATGCGGCTCCTATCGGGATTGTCGGCACGTCGGGCGGCCTTGCTGGATTTGTCTTACCCTTCTCGAATGTCTTGTGTGCAAGATTCTGAGGACACTTCGGGCTTTCTCGAAGTTGAGGTTTTCCATTGGAATTTCTATAGAGACTACGAGTTTTACCCGTGGTTGGAGGTTATTCCACGCAGCTTGTGGTAATTTGTGATGGACTAGTTGGAGCACCCCTGCAGGGTTAAATCTTTCGGAAAGCCGTGCCCACAGTTACGTGGCAACTTGGAAACTTTGTTTAACACCCATTCATAGCAAACTTGAAGTAAACTCAAATAAAATACACCAACTGTGTGCGTAACCGTTACTGTCTCTTCTCATGAGTCCTTATCCGAGAGAGAACATAGTGGGGTCATGTTTGACGTAAGTAGGTGTTTAGGATCACTTAGTGATCATTACTAGTTCATGTCCGTTATGCATATACCTCCCACTTTACTTTGTATTCGTAAGTTAGCCACTCAAATAAATGCTTAGTTGCTTGATGTAGCCTCACCACTTATCCATACCTCACCCATTAAGCTTTGCTAGTCTTGATACCCTTGGAAATGAGATTGCTGAGTCCCTGTGGCTCACAGATTACTACAACAACAGTTGTAGGTACAGGTAATGCAATGCTTTGACGTCAGCGCGGTGCTTGTTTGATTTGGAGTTCCCCTTCTTCTTCTTCTTCTTCTTCTTCTTCTTCTTCGTCATTCTAGGATGGGTTTCAGGCGACAACATAGGATAGCAGGATGGATGTCATTTTATCGTTTGATTTCGTCCATAGTCGGACACTTCTCTTATGTATGATGTTTGAATATGTTATTGTATTGATGTAGGTTGTGGCGAGTGTAAGCCAATTCCATATACTTGTATCTTCTGTACATGTACTTGTAATGATATCCATTCTTGTGAAATGATGGGATGCGCTTCTATCCCTGTCGAGGCCCTCAAGCCGAAATAAGGACAGTATCACATCTTGGGCATTACAAGTTGGTATCAGAGCCTGTACCGACCTAGGAGCCCCCTTGATTGATCGAACTTGGCCGAGTCGAGTCTAGTGAAAAACTATTTTGAGTCTAGTTATATCAAAGAGTAGGATTCTTTTTACTCCTCTTCTATGCTCTCGTGAGGAATTATGACTTAGGAATTTTGATTCTACCCTCTCCTCACTCAATTTTTTTAGGATCACACGGATATTTTGGAATCTATATCATGCCGATGTGATGGAGTTCTGTACTTGGTGCCTCCTGTTATCGAGGAGTAGAGCTCTCAGGGATTTTTGCACATCGTTATCATTCAGTTTCCTAAGTATCTCAGGACGGAGGATGTTTGAAATTACTTCAATACTTTTCGTGGTGAGATAAGGCTGGAGTCACCCAGTAGTGGGGAGGCGTCTGGGGTACTGCCATGTTTGGTATCGTTGTATTTTCAAGGGTTCGAGATAGATGGAGTTCTGAAGCCTCTGATTATTTGTTGACGGATGTGTTACATTGGAGCGTAGTATTACTGTTAGGAGTTGAGTGATGGATTTTGCTCCTTGTATCCATGGACCTGATTGCATAACCGGAAGATTTCGGGAGTTCATAGGTGGGAATTCAAGTAGTTACCTAAGCTATCTTCCAACAGATCATGATGTGAGGTTGGGGTTCGCTCTTTTTTAGAGTGGACAGTCTCGGTATGCTTCGCGAAGCCTTGTAGTTCACTACGCCTAGGGTGCATATTCGAGCGTCATTTCAATATGATAATCCAATGTACAATCGAGCCCGTGCGAATTTTACCTCGAAAATATTGGACGGAATCTCTATTATGTATTTGTTTCTGGCTTGTTTTGTACGCCTCATCCTTTGTTTTTTTTGAATATGGTATTCGAGTTGCTTTGATTTCAACTGGTGATTTCATATTTCCTAAGATGTGTTCTCATATTCTGTGGGCATGCTAATTCTTTTGGTCAATCAAGTTGTCATAACAATTCTTTTTATCCGGTGTGCTCTGTTCAAGTGAACTCAATCCTTTCAATATTTGCAAGATCAATCCTCTTATTTTATTTCTGAAGTTTGTCTCATCTGTCCCAAGTTGTCTTTGTTTTTCCCCTCCTTCCCGCCCTTTTTCTTCAATGATTAAATTATCTTCCAAGTGCCTTTCTTTTCATTAATTCTTCCGCAATCTATTATTTCGTATTGTTTCCGATGATTCATGTGAATATGCTCAAGTGCCTTAAGTTCATCATTCTTAGTTCTTGTTTCCTTCTCTGGTGGATTCAATTCAAGCTCTCGGTGTTCATCATATCCTTTTCAATTGCTAAATGCTTTCCCATGTTGGAAATTCTTATCCAAGCCTCTCTTGATTATTCATCTCTATCTATTCTATCCGGAGCGTTGAAGATATCTTAGGATATTCATGTTTTCATTCAATCCTTTCGAATTATTTAGAGGTTCTCACCTCTTCAAATTTTCATTTGTACCGATGCAATCTCTCTGTCTAAGTAATTGTTTCAAAGGTGGTGTCCTTTCAGTGGGCCCATGACCCACAGGTGTTTTCCCCAGGATCTTACCTGGCTGTTCTAATCTTTCTGGAGATGTCCCCAAGTTCTTTTCAATATGATGTAAAAATGATTTTCATCAGTAATATTCCTTCTCGAAGATTGCTTATAAATCATTTTCATCACTGGCTCAACCTTTCTTTATTCATTATCCCGGAGTGTCTCAATAATTCTTGGTGGTGTTTATCACCATCATTCCCTGCGTGAAGACCAAAGAAGAGTTTCTCTCAAATCTTTTTCAGTTCTTTTGAAGATTTGTCATCTCAGCTTGTGGTGATCCTCTTAAATTGGTTTTGCTCATGAGAAATTCTTTCCATATCTATCGGAAGCATTTCAGAGTTCTTTTCATTTCTTGATCCTCCGAAGCCCATCATTTTAGAAGATTTCTTCGTTCTCAGCTTTCAGCTTTCATTCTCCAATTCTTCTCAATTGTTGCCCCTTCGTTCGTATCTCAATTATTTCAATGCTTTGTTCTAGTTTTCTATTAGGAGGATTGTGATCTCTTCATTCTCATAATCCCCATTTGTTCCAAATTCATACCGGTGTTTCGTCGAACAATTCTTCAAGATTGTGCTCTATCTCTCGCTGCAATCTTTTTCAAGAAGAATAAGTGGTATGCCAAATCCATTGATTGTCATAAATTTAATTTGATGAATGATAATCATAACATAATTCTTGTTCTTGCTTCATCAAGTGATTTCAATCCTTCTTTCGGAGTTGTTCATGATATCAAATTATCGATTCTAAGTTATTCATCTTTTCTTTTCTGGAGTTCCAAGTTTTTCTCAAGTATCTTGCCCGAAGCATCGTTGAAATCTTGCACGTCCTTAATCTTATTCTTTTGAACCTTCATTTCTTTTCTATCATCCTTTCATTCCGGTGTTCTTCAGGAGGTTCTTCATGGTGGTTCATCAAGGATTTCTTTAATTTCTCAAAGTGTTCTTCAAGATTGTTGTGGTAGTACCTCAAGCTCTTTGTCTTGAATTTCAATGTGCAATTCATTCTCCCTTATATTTTGAGATGATGTTATAGTACTGTTGATTCATGAGGAGTCTTGAAGAGAAGTTGTCAAGAATGAGATATATAAACCCATCATTTCTCCATTGGAGTATCTTGGCATGAATTTCACCTGAAGCATTTCCTAAGGATTATTGTTATCATGGTGTTACAAATGATTCAAGTTTTCTCCTTCTCCTCTTGGTGAAAGAAGTTTTTCATATCATGTTGCTCCCAACCAATCAATTGTTTCCATTAGTGGCCGATTGTCACCTCATAATTGTGAGATGTTTTCCATAAGCCCACAACAAGCATGTTCTTTTTGTTATTGATGTTACAACAAATCCACTTAATCCTTCTTTCTAAGGATGCTTTTTTAATTCAATTGTGGTATTTAGCTTCTATCCTTTTGTTCCGAAGGTATTGCATTGTTGCTCTCTTCGAGTCATCATCTCGTTTGTCAAGATCTTGTTCTTTTCTTGCTTATCCTTTTAACCGGAGTGTTGTGCCCTCTTCTCAAGTTCTTTCATCGTATCAAGTTTAGCTTCTCTTGTCTATCGAAGTGCTGCCAAAATTTCTTTTGAAATCTTGTTTGTTTCTCATATCATTCTTCATCTCTTTGCAACCTTGAAGGTTTGTTGATTTCAATCGTTTGTTAGCAGAAGCAACTAATTTTTACCTCTTCCTTTTGCTCTTTCTATTCCCCTTCTCATTCTAAGATCTCGGGGCGGGATCTCTTGTTAGTGGAGGAGAGTTGTAACAGCTCGGGACCGATGCTCCAGAAGAATCCCCTTTTATTCCATTGTCGTCGTGTGATTTGTTTGTTTGTTGTATTCATCATTGCATCATTCACATCATTCGCATTGTATCAACACTCTATTGCCATCAGTTTTCAAAACTTGCATACGTTCGTAGTTACCAGTTCTTCCTGTTATCGTCGTTGACCATTTTCAGACCAAGACCACCATTTATTTGTGATGTATTATTTGCTTGCATGATTGCGAGGTTTGTTTTATGTTGCATCATGCATCATCTCCATAATATTGTGGTTATTGTTTTGATCTTGTGTTGGCACTTCCTCTTCTTCTTTGATCATCCATTCAATCTCTTGAACTTCCATAAGCCATGCACCAAATTCTTTTGCTCCATGTTCAACTTCTCCTTGACGCCATCCAAATCTTCAAATACCTATAGAGCAACTTCTATTAGTTTCCTATTCATTTTTTATTTTGATTGAGTTATATTTTAGTTGCTCAATTAAATGTTCCAAATATGCCCATAACTCACATCTAATGTCTAGGGCCATCCATTAGAAATTTCATCCCCAACTGAGTCCATTTGAATGGTTTTCAAAATTCAAAACTATTGTGTTCTATTCAAACTTGTCCAAATTTTGTCTTCCAAAAATCCCCAAACCATTTTTATCAAATCCAATGTATTTTAATAATGTTGAGGAAATATCTAGTGAGGTCTAATTCCACTCCTACTCCTCTAAGCGTTTTTTTTGCTCCAAGATTTTTGTTTATTCACAAAAGAGGGAAATCAGAGGGAGAGGAGAGGCCCATCCCACCTAAAGACCATCAAAACCTACCCCTTGGATCAGCCCGACCCCATCGATTGCTCCTATTATTCTTCTACCTTCTGTATGGCAGCTCATCCAGAGCTCCACGTCAGCCAGACCATTGATTTGACGGCCGGGAGCGACCCCTGGCCCCCTGTAAACCTGCTCCGACCCTAGGTTTCCTCCTCACTTCGTTTTCCCTCTCCTCCATGCTGCCGCCGCTCCACCCCTTCTCCCCCAAGCTCTACATTGCTCACACCCGGAGCCATGGCCGGCTCAGCTAAGGCCTCCCCATCGGCCGAGCTAGGCACCATGGCCTCCCTGCTCCGTCGGATCGAACCGCGATGCTGCCCCGGTTCCATTCCCGCCATGAGCCAAGCCCAAGGATGCCAGGCCCCGACGACCTCTTCTTCCCTTGCCTCCCCTGCTTCACGGATCCAAGGACCTTGCCTCAATCAGCGCCTTCCCTCATCGCCTTAGTTCTTCCCGGAGCCCGATCGATGACTCCAACCACACCCTCTGTGAGAAGACGCGCCTCCCCATCTTCTTTCCCTGTCATAAACTTTGTTGTAGATGTCTATCCATGCTCTCGGGTTCGTCCGCCATGGATGGTCACGAGTTCGAGTCCTAGTTTCTAGTCGCTACTTTGCTCTGCTAGTTGACCCATGCAATGATTTCCCTAATGACGTGCTAAAACGGTTTATATCATAACTATTTAACTGTAACTTCGATTTTAATGTTTCACATATGCAACTTGACTAGAAAAATGTGTATAATAACATGGTACACTTTATTTTGCTATTTAACAATTATAAAATTTGGTTAGTTCAGATCTGGACCTAATTCATAATTTGCATATGGGGTCGTGTCGGAAATACTATATGTTGTTTCCGTCCTCATTATAAATGCCTAGGTGATATAGTTTTTTCATGCTTCACCTCGTGCCATGTTTAACAACATTTAATCTGGTTGAGTAAATAAACAAGAGTGAACTAAATGATTAGAATGTGGACTTTTGTCAATACGCAACAGTTGCATATTGAGCTTCACTTAATGTGTAGTAATTGATTGTTGTGCTTTGTCATGCCTTGCATAATCGAATGGACATGCATCATATTTGATTGAGCATCATATCATGCATATATTGTGGTGTATCGTGTGTTGTCTGTTGTTTCTGGATTGCTTCTTCTTGATAGAGTTCTGAAAGAGTTCGGAGTGTGAGGATTCGTTCGACTATGTCCTGTTCGTCTACTTCACGGATCGTCTTCTTCACGGATTCATTCTTCTTCCAAGCGAGATCTCACGCAAGATGACACATTTCCGTGGATACCACTACTATCATTGCCATGCTAGTTGTCTCGTTTTCTATCGCTATGTCATGTGATACGTCTCCAATGTATCTATAATTTACGAAGTATTCATGCCATGTTTACAATAATTCTATATGATTTTGGTATGATTTTATTAAAACTATCCCGGACTAACGTTGTTTTTAGCACATCTACCGTGGTGTTGTTTTTGTGCAGAAATAAAAGTTTCCGGAATGAGCTGAAAATTTACGAAGAATATTTTTGGAAAATATAAAAAATACTAGAGCGAAGAGTCACACCAGAGAGGAAGGCCGAGGAGGCCACAAGCCACAGGGGTAGGCCCCCTAGGGCGTGCCCCTGGCTTGTGACTTCCTCAGGAACCTCCTGGACGTGGGACCGATGCCAAAAACTCCTATAAAAACAGAAATCTCTGAAAAGAAACCTAGATCGGGAGTTTCACCGCCGCAAGTCTCCAGAGCCATGAAAAACCAATCGGGAGCCCATTCCGGCACCCTATCGAAGGGGGAAACCATCACCGGAGGCCCTCTTCATCATCCCGTCGCTCTCCATGACGAGGAGGGAGTAGTTCACCCTCGGGGCTGAGGGTATGTACCAATAGCTATGTGTTTGATCTCTCTCTCTCTCTCACTCGTGTTCTTGAGTTGGCATGATCTTGATGTATCACGAGCTTTATTTATATAGATGAATCATATGGAGTTTTCCCCTCTCTATCTTGTTGTGATGAATTGAGTTTTCCCTTTGAAGTTTTCTTATAGGATTGAGTCTTTAAGGATTTGAGAACACTTGATATATGTCTTGCGATGGGATATCCGTGGTGAAAATGGGATGTTCTATTGATCCACTTGATGTATGTTTTGGTGATCAACTTGCGGGTTCCATGACCTTGGGAATCTATGCATAAGGGTTGGCACACGTTTTTGTCTTGACTTTCCGGTAGAAACTTTTGAGGCACTCTTTGAAGTTCTTTGTGTTGGATTGAACATGATGAATCTGAAATTATGTGATGCATATCGTATAATCAAGCCCATGGGTACTTGTGGTGACATTGGAGTATCTAGGTGACATTAGGGTTTTGGTTGATGTGTATCTTAAGGTGTTATTTTAGTAAAACTCTAGGGCTGTTTGTGACACTTATAGGGATAGCTCATAAGATTGATTGGAAAAGATAACTTTCAGGTGGTTTCGTACCCTACAATAATTTCTTTGTTAGTTCTCCACTATTTGTGGCTTTGGAGTGAACCGTTTGTCGCATGAGAGGTATTTACATATGATTCAAATATGTTAGTATTGTTGAGAGAAATTGCACTAGTGAAAGTATGAACCCTAGGCCTTGTTTCCAAGCATTTATACAATGTTTTGCTCGCTGTATACTATTGGTTACCTTGATTTTTATATTTTAAGATTACAAAAACCTATATCTACCATCCGTATTGCACTTGTGTCACCATCTCTTCGTCAAACTAGTGCACCTATACAATTTACCATTGTATTGGGTGTGTTGGGGACACAAGAGACTCTTTATTATTTGGTCGCAGGGTTGTTTGAGAGAGACCATCTTCATCCTACACCTCCCACAGATTGATAAACCTTAGGTCATCCACTTGAGGGAAAATTGCCATTGTCCTACAGAACTCTGTGCTTGGAGGCCCAACACGAGTCTACAAGAAGAAGGTTATGTAGTAGACATCAAGCTCTTTTCTGGCGCCATTGTCGGGTAGGTGACTGCTTGAAGGGACATCTTTAGATCTTGGAATAAAATCTTTTAGTTTCTTGTTTTTCACGAGTTTGGTTTTATAAAATAAAACTACAAAAAATGGAATTGAGGTTGCCTCATATGCTTCATCTTTTTAATGTCTTTCGTGAAAACGATGGAAAGGAAAATTGTGCTCAAGTGCTAGAAGAAGAAGTTATTAAATGTTTGGCACTAAGTCCTTGAATTATGAGCATGATTCCAATATTTTTAGTATGAATTCTCTGAATATTCATGATGCTAATGATATGCAAAGCCACAAGCTTGGGGATGCTATGATTGACGAAGATGATATTTTTTGGCCCCCAAGTTTTGATGAGCAAAACTATTATGATCATAGCATGCCTCCTATATATGATGATTATTGTGATGAAACGTATGCTATAAAGAGTGATAGTAACCATGAAACTTGTCATCATGATTTTAATATTGAATGTAGTTATGTCAATCTAGTGTCACATGATAGTTATTTTGTTGAATTTACTCCCACTATTAGTCATGAGAAGAAATATTCTTGTGTGGAGAGTAGTAAAATTTCTATGCTTGTAGATCATGAAAATAATGCTTTATGTGCTTTTTATATTGTGGAATTCCTTCATGATGCTACTGAAAATTATTATGAGGGAGGAACATATGTTTGTAGGAATTGCAATAATATCAAGTTTCCTCTCTATGTGTTCAAAGTTTCAAAGTTATGCTTATTTTGACTCATATGCTAGATGATTCTTGTTCCCACAAATTGTTTGCTCACAAAATCTCTATGCATAGGAAGTGGGTTAGACTTAAATGTTCTTGTCATGATATTCATGATTCTCTTTTGCATGTTTCTAATACTATTCCTATACGAGCATCATTGAAATCATCATGCCTAGCTAAAAGGCATTACAGAAAAGCGCTTGTTGGGAGACAACCCACCACTTCTAATTTCTGTTTTTATGTGTTCACATGATTAAGCTACTTTAGTAATAATTTTTTGTGTCTTTTATTTAAATAAAGTGCCAAGTAAAGCCTTTGGGATAGTGTGGATGCTTGCTTGTTTGATTCTGTGCAAAAACAGAAAGTTTTACGTCCAGTATATGAATTATCTAATTTTACTGGAGCGTCAAAAAATTCTAATTGTTTTAAAAAAAAATTATAGGAAAATTCCTTGAATTTTCATAAGTTTTCTGAATTTTTAGAGTCCGGGAAGTATGCTCATAATTCATATCTTTACAGACTGTTCTATTTTTGACAGATTCTGTTTTGCATGCATAGTTTGCTTATTTCAAGTGTTCCTATAGCTTATATTGAGTAATATAAATTGTGGAAATGATTTAATACAGTAGGTATCATGTGGTAATATTTATGAATCCTGTCTTGACAGTACCTAAGTGAATGATTTATCTTTACTACACTAACCGTTCTCACAAAGTTCCGTTAAGTTTTGTGTCATTGAAGTTTCCAAGTTTAGGGTGAGACACCGATATGAGGAGAATAAGGAGTGATAAGATCCTAAGCTTGGGGATTCCCAAGGCACGCCCAAGATAATATTCAAGGAATACTCAAGCGTCTAAGCTTGGGGATGCCCCGAAAGGCATCCCCTCTTTCGTCTTCAGCACTATTGGTATATCTTACTTGGAGCTATATTTTTCTTCATCATATAATATAAGTTTTCCTTGTAGAGTCATTTTATTTTATTTTTATGTGTTATGTGTTATTTATAATCTTTTTTTTCAATAAAAAGTTCCAAGAATTGCCTTTAGGATGCTTGCATTGCATGTTTGATGTGTGTTGTGTAAAAAACAGAAACTTTTGCTGTAGTGTTTGAATTTTCATATTTTACTGGAACATGGGAAGTTTCTGAAATTTTTACACAGTTATTTCAGAAAAATGTTATAGAATTTCCTAAATTGTGATAAGTTTTTGAGTTACATAAGTACACTGTTTTCATAAATTGCTACAGACTATTCTGTTTGGACAGATTGCTGTCATAGTTTTGTTATCTACTTATCCTTTAGTTTCCATAGACTATATTGGTAGATATAAATTATGGAAATGATATTGTACAGTACCTAATGTTTGAAAATTATTATGCAACTTGTTCTGTAAGTATATAAAGAGTTGATTTATTATTTTGTGTACTAACCTATCTCATGAGTTCTTTTTGAGTTTTGTGTGGATGAAATTTTTGAGAATAGGTGAAACCGGGATATGAGAGGATTGAACGAGATACAAAAGATCAAGATTGAGGATGCCAAGGCATCCCAAGTAAATATTCAAGAAGTCTCTAGCATCTAAGCTTGGGGATGCTATGCATCCCACCTCTCTTCATCAACAATTATCGGTTAGCCTATGTTGAGCCTAAATTTTTATTCGTTCACATGATGCATGCTATTCTTGGAGTGCTATTTTTATTTTTCTTGCTGTTTAATAAAATACTCATATCTTAAAATATTTATTCGTATATAGAGAGAGTCCTCACATAGCTACTCAATTTTTTGACTACTCATTTATCTTCACTTATATCTTTTTGGAGTAGTTTGCCATTCACTCTCGTGCTTCACCTATCCTATGAGTAAATGGTTGAATGAATTGAATGTAATAAATATGAAATTATATATGTTTCATATGCTTATCCCATGGGGAGTAATTACATCACACACAATAATAATAGGTGGTAAAATTTATTTAAAGTTAGCAAACACCGCATTGGTCACTTGAACAATTCATGAAAGAATATTGAAGGAAGAGAGATTCCACATATAAATATATTATGATCATTAATTATTTTCAAACTTGGGCAAATTAGTTGAAGTTGGACAAGGAAGACAACATAATGAGTTATGTTTGGGTATATTTGTATAGAAGTTATATTGTTATGGATCCTCCAACATGTGATGCTTGCTTCCACCTCATACTAGCCAAAACTTCCGCACCAAGTAGAAATACTACTTGTGCATCCAAACACCATTTAAACCAGTTTTGCCATGAGAGTTCACCATAACTACCTATATGCGGTATTTACCTGTCGTTCCAAGTAAATTTTCACTTGCCAAACTCTAAACCTTCAAATAATATTCTGTTTTGTATGCCCGAATCGCTCATATAGTAACTAGAAGCTGTCAGTATCTTCCATGCTAGGTGAGTTATTCTCACGATATGTGTTGATTCACTATCATTCACGAGAAAGTGGCTGGTAATAGGGATTCCCGATCCCAAAATCAAAGAAAAAAATGCATATAATTAAACAAAACTCCCCCAGGAATGTTGTTGGTATGGAAGGTACCCGTGTATTCGGCTCGCTGTGGAGTGTGATTAATTGGTGGAGGGGGAGTAAAAACTTTACCATTCTGTTTGGGAACCGCCTGTAATGTATCTAGCATGGAAGATACAAAGATCTCTCGGTTGTTATGGTGACAATGAAAGCACACCGCCCAAAATTATTATTCATCTCTGTTTTAAAAGCTCGACCTTTGGCACCTATGCAAGTCAATGCTTCTCTCTGCGAAGGGCCTATCTTTTACTTTCCTGTATTTACTTTTATGCAAGAGTCAATAATATTCCTTCTTAGTTCAACCCCAATTATTCTTTAGTTGGAAAGCATCATGTGATGGGGTAAGATCCAAGCATATATGTCCATTCAAATATATTTGATCATGAATTATTATTGTTCACAATTATCTATATGATAAATAAGTTGGGAGGCGAAACTTTAAGCCCCTATCTTTCTTTTTGTTCAACGGATTCCATTTGCTCTAAAAATATGCTTTGAGTGTTAGCAATCATGGAAGACTATATGATAGTTGAGTATGTGGAATTTGCTAAACCAAAGCTCTTACATAGACCCTTCCTAAAAATAAGATGAATTGCAATTGTTCGATGACTAGGAATATGGTTTGTTAGTTTTTAAGAAGCTTTATGGTCTATACTTTAACATGTGAATAGCTTGTTACTTGATAATGAGAAGTTTTATGAGACGAGCTACTGTTTATGGTTTATATTGATGCTAGAAAAAGTGATTGGAATATCATTGATCAAACTTGTGCACTTGCTAGCATTCACACTTCATAAATTATTTCTTTTATCATTTACCTACTCGAGGACGAGCAGGAATTAAGCTTGGGGATGTTGATACGTCTCCAACGTATCTATAATTTATGAAGTATTCATGCCATGTTTACAATATTTCTATATGATTTTGCTATGATTTTATTAGAACTAACCCGGACTGATGCTGTTTTCAGCACAACTACCGTGGTGTTGTTTTTGTGCAGAAATAAAAGTTCTCGGAACAAGCTGAAACTTTACGAAGAATATTTTTGGAAAATATTAAAAATACTGGAGCGAAGAGTCACCAGAGAGGAAGGCCGAGGAGGCCACAAGCCACGGGCCCCCTAGGGCGCGCCCCTAGCTTGTGACTTCCTCGGGAACCTTCTGGACGTGGGACCGACGCCAAAAACTCCTATAAATACAGAAACCTCCGAAAATAAACCTAGATCGGGAGTTCCGTCGCCGCAAGTCTCTAGAGCCACGAAAAACCAATCGGGAGCCGTTCCGGCAACGTACCAGAGGGAGAAACCATCATCGGGGGCCATCTTCATCATCCTGTCTCTCTCCATGACGAGGAGGGAGTAGTTCACCCTCGGGGCTGAGGGTATGTACTAGTAGCTATGTGTTTGATCTCTCTCTCTCTCTCTCTCTCTCGTGTTCTCGAGATGGCACGATCTTGATGTACCGCGAGCTTTATTGATATAGATGAATCATATGGAGTTTTCCCCTCTCTATATTATTGTGATGAATTGAGTTTTTCCTTTGAAGTTTTCTTATCGGATTGAGTCTTTAAGGATGTGAGAATACTTGATGTATGTATTGCGATGGGATATCCGTGGTGACAATGGGATGTTCTATTGATCCACTTGATGTATGTTTTGGTGATCAACTTGTGGTTTCCGTGACCTTGGGAATCTATGCATAAGGGTTGGCACACATTTTTGTCTTGACTTTCCGGTAGAAACTTTGGGGCACTCTTTGAAGTTCTTTGTGTTGGATTGAACATGACGAATCTGAAATTATGTGATGCATATCGTATAATCAAGCCCATGGGTACTTGTGGTGACATTGGAGTATCTAGGTGACATTAGGGTTTTGATTGATGTGTATCTTAAGGTGTTATTTTAGTATGAACTCTAGGCTGTTTGTGACACTTATAGGGATAGCTCATAAGATTGACCGGAAAAGAAAACTTTGAGGTGGTTTCGTACCCTACAATAATTTCTTCGTTAGTTCTCCACTATTTGTGACTTTGGAGTGAACTCTTTGTCGCACGAGAGGTATTTACCTATGATTCAACTATGTTAGTATTTTTGAGAGAAATTGCACTAATGAAAGTATGAACCCTAGGCCTTGTTTCCAAGCATTTATACAACGTTTTGCTTGCTGTTTACTATTTGTTACCTTGCTGTTTTTATATTTTCAGATTACAAAAACCTATATCTACCATCCATATTGCACTTGTATCACCATCTCTTCGCCGAACTAGTGCACCTATACAATTTACCATTGTATTGGGTGTGTTGGGGACACAAGAGACTCTTTGTTATTTGGTTGCGCGGTTGTTTGGGAGAGACCTCTTCATCCTACACCTCCCACGGATTGATAAACCTTAGGTCATCCAGTTGTGGGAAAATTGCCATTGTCCTACAAAACTCCGCGCTTGGAGGCCCAACACGAGTCTACAAGAAGAAGGTTGTTTATTAGACATCATCACGCTACCTACCACTTGTTTGAAAGCCTCCCAAATGTGCCATGATAAGCCTCTAACCCCTCCACTCCCAGCAAACCTTGGTTTTCTATGTTGCCGCTTGCTCAGCCCTTCTTATAGTGTTTCTAGCTGCAGGTGCAATTGCTTCCATGTGATAACATGGATATTTTGTTATATCACAATATTATTTCTATTTAATTTAATGCACCTATATACTTGGTAAAAGGTGGAAGGCTTGGCCTTTTGCTTAGTGTTTTGTTCTATCTTTCCCGCCCTAGTTACTTGTGTATCAGTGTTATGTTCCATAATTGAGTGCTCCTAACATGCTCGGGGTTGTTATGGGGACCCCCTTGATAATTTGTATTGGATAAGAATTTTCTGACAAGGCCCAACATTGGTACTATATTTTCCGAACATAATAACAATGATCAACTTATTAAAGCATAGAGGGTCGCCCCCTCGTGGATTAATTCAACATAATACAGGGAGGGCTAGTGCTGATGGTGCTGGACCTAAACAGAGTCATGTGCGGGGCCGACCCAGGGCAACTCAGGTGATTTCTATCAGGACACTATACGCTATGCTCATCCGGTTGTGCCCTGAGAACGAGATACACGCCACCTATCGGGATTGTCGGCATGTCGGGTGGCCTTGCTGGATTTGTCTTACCCTTCTCGAATGTCCTGTGAGCATGATTCTGAGGACACTTCGGGCTTTCTCGAAGTTGAGGTTTTCCATTGGAATTTCCGTAGAGACTACGAGTTTTACCTGTGGTCGGAGGTTATTCCACGCAGATTGTGGTAATTTGTGATGGATTAGTTGGAGCACCCCTGCAGGGTTAAATCTTTCGGAAAGCCATGCTCACGGTTACGTGGCAACTTGGAAACTTTGTTGAACACCCGGTCATAGAAAACTTGAAGTAAACTCAAATATAATACACCAACTGTGTGCATAACCGTGACTATCTCTTCTCGTCAGTGCTTATCTGAGAGAGAACATGCTAGGGCCATGTTTGACGTAAGTAGGTGTTCGGGATCACTTAGTGATCATTACTAGTTCACGTCCATTATGCGTACACCACCCTCTTTACTTTCTGTATTCGTAAGTTAGCCACTCAAATAAATACTTAGTTGTTTGCTACAGCCTCACCACTTATCCATACCTCAACCATTAAGCTTTGATAGTCTTGATACCCTTGGAAATGAGATTGCTGAGTCCTTGTGGCTCACAGATTACTACAACAACAGTTGCAGGTACAGGTAAGGCGATGCTTTGACATGAGCACGATGCTTGTTTGATTTGGAGTTCCCCTTATTCTTCTTCTTCATCATTCGAGGATTGGTTCCAGGCGGCAGCCTGGGATAGCAAGGATGGATGTCATTTTATCGTTTGATTTCGTCCGTAGTCGGACCCTGCTCTTATGTATGACGTTTGAATATGTTGTTGTATTGATGTGATATTGATGTAGCTTGTGGCGAGTGTAAGCCAATTCCATATACTCGTCTCTTATGTACATGTACTTGTAATGATATCCATTCTTGCGAAACGACGAGATGTGCTTCTATCCCTATCGAGGCCCTCGAGACAAAATAAGGATAGGATCTCATCTTGGGCGTTACAGGTAATTATTACGATGTTGATTCTTGAAACCCGTGTTGATTTTAGCAACGAAATCTGACCCGCCATTTGGCTGTTTTCGTTTACTATTATTGCCTTGACCTCCAGGATTCCCATTATGATCGTGGTTTTCCTGATGACCCTCACTTCCTTTGCTTATCTTGTTCTTGCCATTTTATTCCTCGTCAGAGCCGAGATCCTTTGTGTTGTCTGATTCAACATACCTGGCGAAAACGTCCATCAAATCACCCATAACTTGGACCTTCCATTTCAAACATCTAAGCTTCTAAACCAGCGGCTAAAAGTGGCAATTTCTCTCCAAAATTAGGATGCTTGTGCAGTTGTGATGCTGTCCGAAGAGTGAATGATTTTGGCAACCCGGCGAGTCCAGTGGTGAGCCGACTCGTCCGCGTGCTGGATGCAATGTTGAAGATCCACAATTGTCATTGGTCGTTTACATGTTCCTTGGAAATTCTTGATAAATCGTTCCTTCAACTCTGCCCAAGTGTTGATGGAATCAGGTGGAAGATTCTTCAACCATGCTCGAGCCGGCCCTTCCAGCATCATCGTCAAATACTTTGCCGATACAACATCTCTGACATTAAGAATATCCATGGCTAACTCGTAGCGTTCGATCCATGCTGTCGGCTCAAGATCTGCTATGTAATTGGGTACTTTGCGAGGCCCCTTAAAATCGTTGCGCATACGCTCACTGCAGAGAGTCGGAGACAAACAAGGATCGCAATCATCCTACTATTGACTCCAGCCCCCATAGTAGCTGGTTGGGAATGGGAAAGCGGCTGTTGACCCACCCTTACGGCTGCTGCGTCTACTTTCTCTTGCCGCAAGGCTCAAGCCGCGTCAACCACTGCTTGTGCCTCTGACAAAACTGGCCGAACAGGGGAGTTTTGAACAGGCTTCCTTCATCCATTGCTAGAAACCATCGAGGTTTTCGCGTGCCGGCTCTTTCTACAACTTGTGTATGGCATCGAATGCATCCTATGACGGCTATACGAGTACTGCGCCTACTGGGTCACCGTTGTCTTTAACATCTCAATGGTGTTTCTGGCCACCACATCAATCAGGGAATCTCCTTTGATGGGAAGTGCCTCGAAGTTCCGGGTTGCCATTAACATGTTATCCACTGGGTTAGAAAAGTGCCTCGGGGGCATCTAGAAATGCTGGGGCGGCATCCGAGCCGACGCCGGTTCGCCCGGCTGATTTGAACGTGGTTGACCTGCCATCGATGTATGTTGAGGCATGGTGAATAAATGTGAAGGCTACAGATCAGAAGGAAGCCGCCTAGAATGCCTCCATTGATGGACTGCATTGGAGGCATCCTAATGAATACCTAGCTGCAAGGCTTTTGCTTTCAACCGTTTAGTTTCACCCTAGATATTGGCTTGAAGCTCTACTAGGTGAATATTTTCAGCATCGATCTCCTCGTGAATCTTGGTAATCTACCCATGAAGTGTTGTCAACGCAGTATTGCACTCTTCTTGATTCTCCACGGTGACGGTGTGTCCACGAGTTTGGTCATCTCTGCCATCAGGTCTGACATAGCTTGATCCGCGTCTTGCTGGTCCCGACAACTCTTGCAGCTGGGTCTGTTACGGCGGTCGCCCCTACTATTTCTGAAGTATGAGCCGCCATCGTGCCTACCATGAACACGGTGACTTGATGTGGCGACTCGCATGACTCCCTGGTGGACTCATCTCCAGGATGCCCCCACACCTACCGTCGAAGAGTGGACGGATTGAGTCGGTGTCTCCTGTCAAGGAATCGCCATCTGAATTGATGAAGGTGTCTCCGCTCTTTGGCGTGTCATCTCCAAGGTGGATCCCTTAAATGCAACCAACGAAAACGTGATGCCGGCCTATAAGCCGCCGGCTGGGTCACGTGCGTTGAGCCGTCTAGATGATGTCGGTGCAGGTGTCCAGGTCGGGTCCTGGCGCACCGATCTTGCCGATGAAGACGTGGATCTTATCGAAGTGGACCCGGTGCCCGTACTCGATTGAGCCAGCCTCAGGGGCCCAGCCTGAATCTTTGATGTAGAGCTTACCACGGCGACTCTTGGTCATCTGACCAACCACATATCCCCCGAACACTAGGACGACTCCATTTGAGAAATCAACTCCATCTGGGAAAGGCCCCACGGTTGGCGCCAAATGTCATGGTTTTGTCACGGCAGATGTCTTCATTAGAGAACTTAAGTGTGAGGCTATCACTGCTAGGTGGCGGCTCAAAGGGGTTGATCGGGAATGAAAGACGAGTTTACCCAGGTTTGGACCCTCCGATGGAGGTAATAGCCTACGTCCTGCTTTGTGTGTGTTGATGATGATCTCGATTACAACGGTGCGGAATTGATAACCTAACTCTCGAGGGTTTGTTTCTTTATTACTTGAGCTTTCTAAGTCAGGGGCTCCCCTTTATATATAGATGGAGGCCCAGAGTTTACAACAAAGTCCGGCTCGCTGTACAACCCATGATCTGGTCTAATTCCTACTAGTTCTTGCTCCTCAAGGAAAGGAGAAATCCTTACCTCCCCGCTTACATACTGGCCCACCAGGCAACATCATTGAGCCGGCCTCAAGGTGAGCCGTCCCCTGGGCTTGCACTTCTTACGAGCATCCTCCTTATGGGCCTCCTTAGTAGAATCTTGGTTATAACTTGGGTGAGTCAAACCCGTGGGGTATATCCCCAACACCCGTCGCCTCGCGCCGTGCCACCTTACCGGCCATCAGAGTAGCGAAATCTAGCAAAAGGACCCACCATCCTCCCTTTGTCCCGTTGTCATCGGCGGCCTTCGACCCTAGCACCGCCCCTCACCGGCGCCTCGACCAGCTACCATCGTGCCATGCTTGCCTCACCTCCACCCTGACAACCGCCGCCATGGCCATCATCGGG